>JAVTVY010049778.1:0-24820 GCA_036873755.1 Hanleya hanleyi | reverse complement strand
TGACCACATCCCGAAGAAATGGCCAGTTTTCGACACCGGATGTGCCGCCATCTTGAACATACGTGCCGCCATCTTGGATATGTCCCATAATGCACCGGGTCAAAATACTCGCTTCTGATTGGCTGAGAGCTCTGTGACGGATTTGAAATGCTCGCTTCTGATTGGACAAGAGCTCCGCATTGCGTCTGCGCATGCGCAGAATGATATTCCTACCGCACCATCTCGACCCCAAATACCTTCATGTACTGCCCGAAAATGGCCGCTTTCGCTACTACTCGTACCGATGACGTCACCGATGACGTCACAGATGACGCGAACATCCCTCAAATCGGAATGTACACCCCGAGAACTACAAGATGACACCTTCAGGGACGCATTCGAACCGTGAATAGCCCATCTCGATCCCAAATACCTTCATGTACTGCCCGAAAATGCCCACTTTCGCTACTACTCGTACCGATGACGTCACAGATGACGCGAACATCCCCCAAATTGGAATGTATACCCCGAGAACTACAAGATGACACCTTCCAGGACGCATTCGAACCGTGAATAGCCCATCTCGATCCCAAATACCTTCATGTACTGCCCGAAAATGTCCACTTTCGCTACTACTCGTACCGATGACGTCACCGATGACGTCACAGATGACGCGGATATCCCTCAAATCGGAATGTACGCCCCGAGAACTACAAGATGACACCTTCCAGGACGCATTCGAATCGTGAATAGCCCATCTCGACACCAAATACCTTCATGTACTGCCCGAAAATGGCCACTTTGTTCTAAATGACGAGACAGTAAAACGAGACCCCACAACCCTACCGCAAATGTATAGAAGTACGTTTCCCAGGATGGTCCTATACCTCCATACCCCATATAGGCATTTTCCCGTAATTTAGGATAAAGTCCGTATTCCGTATTTTTCAGGAAAATTTTTACATACACCACCCTGGAACTAGGGAGATAACTCTATTGATAGACAAGCCCCGTTAAATGGCCCGTCGACCTATATACCCCTCATACCCCATATAGGCATTTTTCCCAGGTTTTCGATAAAGTCGTTTTCCGTTTTTTTTTTTCAGGAAAAACTTTACATGCACCCACCCATTGCCTGATGCCTCTTCACCTAGGCTTCACTTTGATACCTCAGCCGACCCCATTGGACCATTAGTAGCTCCTAGCTCCAACACGGCTATTTCCATACCCTTGGGCCTCCGCGCATGCGCTGAATGCCGATAGTTCAACCCCGCACCCAGCCCATCAGATGACCCTTCATGAATGCTTCACTTTGATACCTCACTCGACCCCATCGGTCAACTAGGGGCTCCCCTAGCTCCAAAAAGGCTATTTTCATACCCTTCGGCCGCCGCGCATGCGCAGAGGGCCGATATGTCAACCCCACACCCAGCCCATTAGATGCCCCTTCACCTAAGCTTCACTTTGATACCTCACTCGACCCAATCGATCCACTAGGGGCTCCCTAGCTCCAAAAAGCTATTTTCATACCCTTCGGCCGCCGCGCATTGCAGAGGGCCGATATGTCAACCCCACACCCAGCCCATTAGATGCCCCTTCATGAGATAGCTAAAAAAACACAGTACACTCACTCGACCCCATCGGTCCACTAGGGGCTCCCTAGCTCCAAAAAGGCTGGCACTGCGCCACCCTTCGGCCGCCGCGCGTACGCAGAGGCCGATGGTTCAGCCCCACACCCAGCCCATCAGATGCCCCTTCACGAATGCTTCACATCGATTACACTCACTCGACCCCATTGGTCCATTGGGGGCTCCCTAGCTCAAAACGATCTATTTACATACCCACCCTGGAACTAGGGGAGATAACTCCTGATGATAGACAAGCCCCGTTAAGCCCGTCGACCTATATACCCCTCATACCCCATATAGGCATTTTCCCAGGTTTTTCGATAAAGTCCGTTTTCCGGGGGGTTTTTTCAGGAAAAATTTTACATGCACCCACCCCATTGCCTGAATGCCTCTTCACCTAGGCTTCACTTTGATGCCTCACTCGACCCCATTGGACCATTAGGGGCTCCCCTAGCTCCAACACGGCTATTTGCATACCCTTGGGCCACCGCGCATGCGCAGAATGCCGCTATTTCAACCCCACACCCAGTCCATTAGATGCCCCTTCATGAATGCTTCACATTGATACCTCACTCGACCCCATCAGTCCACTAGGGGCTCCCCTAGCTCAAAAAAGGCTATTTTCATACCCTTCGGCCACCGCGCATGCGCAGAAGGCCGATATTTCAACCCCGCACCCAGCCCATCAGATGCCCCTTCCCATATGCTTCACTTTGATACCTCACTCGACCCCATCGATCCACTAGGGGCTCCCTAGCTCCAAAAAGCTATTTTCATACCCTTCGGCCGCCGCGCATTGCTCAGGAGGCCGATATGGCGCTCAACCCCACACCCAGCCCATTAGATGCCCCTTCATGAATGCTTCACTTTGATACCTCACTCGACCCCATCGGTCCACTAGGGGCTCCCCCTAACTCAAAGGCTATTTTCATACCCTAGGCCGATAGTTCAACCCCACACCCAGCCCATCAGATGTCCCTTCACGAATGCTTCACATCGATACCTCACTCGACCCCATTGGTCCATTAGGGGCTCCCCTAGCTCCAAAACGTCTATTTCCATACCTTCGGCCACCGCGCATGCGCAGAATGCCGATAGTTCAACCCCACACCCAGCCCATTAGATGCCCCTTCACATAAGCTTCACTTTGATACCTCACTCGACCCCATCGGACCCTTAGGGGCTTCCTAGCTCCAACACGGCTATTTTCATACCCTTCGGCCACCGCGCATGCGCAGAAGGCCGATAGTTCAACCCACACCCAGCCCATTAGATGCCCCTTCACATAAGCTTCACTTTGATACCTCACTCGACCCAATCGGACCATTTTATCTAGGGACTACTTTTCTCCGCGGAAGCTTTTTCCCGAGACCGAATCACCGCCAAAACCACGGCCAAACCGCATCACCGCGCATGAATACATTTTTTTTTTTTTTTTTTGCCGGAACTTTTTTTTTTTTCTGCCGGAACTATGCACTCATTGACCTTTGGTGAGAGAGAGAGAGAGAATTATTAGGTTTAGCGTCACAGCCGCCATCTTGTCCCACCTCCCCCACGACACACAAACAGGCCGCCATCTTGTCCCACCTCCCACACGACACACAAACAGGCCGCCATCTTGTCCCACCTCCCACACGACACACAAACAGGCCGCCATCTTGTCCCACCTCCCACACAACACAAAAACGGACCGCCATCTTGTCCCACCTCCCACCACACAGGCCACGCCCCCTCATCACGCATGCGCACCCCCTCAATTGTGACGTCAAAACACACAAATTGACCTCTATGACCTCTACATCCGGGGGGAAACTGACTTATCTTGCGCGCTGTATACTACTCCCCACTCTCAGACCAGGATTGAGAAGCCGATTCTACGACGCCTGATTATAGCGTACTCGAAACGTTTCTGGCTGCTGAGAGGAAAACACATCCCATTATGGAGGGGCTATGAACAGGAAAGTGCAGGTGTACGATAAAATAGAATTATTTAAATAAGAAAAATGCGCCAGAATTCTTCAGTCATCCGCCAAACTGAGGATTATGATCACCCCATGTATGATAATGGTCTAGCTTGTAAGAATATGCTATCGGGTCTTCTCCACTAACAGATTTATTTCCCTCTGATTCAATTTGACGACCTCATAACGAACAATTTTTCAGCAAAAAAACAAAGATTCGTAAATGACCACCAACGCCCCCTCCCCCACTCGTCCACCCACCCCTCTTCCAGATCATCTTAAAATTGTGCTCTGCGAAGGTGGCCAAGTTGTCAGATACCTGTCCATTAAGGAATATAACTAAACAACGAAATCCAGGAGAAAAAGAAATGGCCAGTTTCTGTTGTTGACGTACGTAGGCCAAATGCCCATTAATATATTTTCTAAAGTAGGCTGTATGGTACTTTGTGCACCGTGCCGTTATGCCGTTTTTTAGTATTTATAAAATAGGACAACATAATACCCTTCTTTTGAATATAGGCATGGAAATTCTGTCCGAAAGATGGCCAGCCACAGGCATCATGCTCTCCCTACACAATTGTTCGCCGCAGCAAAACATATATCAATATAATCTGAATAGTATACCAGTGTAGCATAAAACGCTCAAATGAGTAAAGTATGTGTTATGAAGCATAATATCATGAAATGAAAGCTACATGCACAGGAAGTACGACGAAACAACTTCTAATAAAATAACAATTGATGCAAAACAGAGTAGAGTAGTCGGGTATGTCCAGGGGACAATAATGGTTCTCGGTTTACACCGTCGCATGTGGAATGAAGGACTTGCTGTCTCTCATTAAATATGAGTTAATGATGTCCGCTGGTGATAAACGTTTTTAATAATGTGTGATGTTGCATTCATAATTGTGTAATATAAGGAAAAACGAAGAAAAAATTATATGTTAATGTGCATTTTTTGGCTGCAGACACTGTTAAATGAACTGACCCATGCTCCATTTGATAACCAAGAAAGCATAGGGAATAGCCCTGGTTTTGAAACATCTTGATGAAAAAATTTAACTGCTTGTAGATAATCACAATGTCTATCAAATTTTTTCAAATTGAAAAAAAAATTGGCTGCGCAAAATTCTGGGCTAGAAGACTTTCAAAGTAATTCGCTATCTCTTAACCTAGGAAAGGGAGATAACCCACTGGAAAAAACAGGCGAAAACCAGCGAACTACCTTAACTCTACCTGGCCTGGGGGGGGCCATTATGGCCCCCCTACCAAACTTTCTGGACTATCTTCGGAACGGCAAAAAATGGAGAGCTGAAACTCCGTGACTTTATAGTTTATCTTATTGGGGTCATTTTGAGCCTATTTGCATAACCCCCCGAGCAGAGAATCATGGGTAAATTCAAGATGGCGATCACGTGGGGTACCAGAAAAGTTATGTTTTTGTCATATTTCTTCAAAATTTCTGCTTTTCCGCGATGAAAAGTAGGCAAAAACTATTTCATTTCATATCACATTATTATTTGCTAATTTTACATGCAGTTTTTGTGGAGAAATTGCAAAAATAAAAAAATCGGAAAATCTGACCGAAAAATCGACCCAAAAATGCCGTTTTTGAAAATGACGTCACTGTGACGTCATCAAATCGGCTATCTTAGTGCAGTAAGGGCTTAGTGTAGTAAGTTTCAGCCCCCTAGCTCAAGGGGTAAGAAAAATAATTAGGGGGGGGGGGGGGCCATTTCGCCAGGCCTGGACAGGTCCCAAAAAGCCCAGGCCAGATAGGGTTAAGGAAGAGGATATGAAGATCACAATGAAATATTATGAGCATATAAGCAGGTGAATGCAAAAGGCAGCAGTTAGCAATAACCAAAACAAAACTAACTTGTGCCATACCTTTTTCATCAACTGGAGAGCTTCAGTCGTATATAACATGTCGAGCGGAGAACGCATATGGTATTTCAACTGAAAGTTTATAGCTTAAATATGTTGCAACAAGGACTCGCCTCTGAGAATGTATGTTCAGAGCTTTTTTTTTCATTTTCGTCATTTTACGCCGGCTTTGCATATTAAGATTAACTTTGGGACAGGCAAATATCGTTGATGGTATGTTCTCAGTAAGACACTGGTTCAAAATAAACCTATACGGGATGGCTGAAGGACCCAGGAGTCCTCCACACTGTCCGAGATGAAGTAACTACGCAACATGTTTTTTTTTTTAAATACAGGGTCAATCCACCGGCTTTGCATGTTAAAATTAACGTTCAACCAGGCAAATATGGTCGATGATATGCTTCCAGTAGAACACTGGGTTAAGCCAACCTCCCGGGGGGGGGGGGCTCAAGCCATTGTGAACCGTCCATAATATCAATGAAAACTCGTGTGAAACACGAACAGAGCATTCCCCGGGGAAAAAATTGTAAAATATAATTTGATTTTAGATCTCTCTAATTTGGGCAAACCAGCTCTTAGGCTCGGCAAATTTATTTTAGACTGGGGTCCGAACCCAAATTAGAGAAAATATTTCAATGCTAAAAAATAAGTATATAAAAAAATGCGCTCAATTTTGAGCACATCATTAACTTGAGCATGACGTATGTACATGTAGGAGAAAATGTCTCCCTTGAATGGCATGGCTTTAATAGATAGGGCTAGGGGATGAGATGATGCTTACAAGATAAATTGTGGGGCACAAAGCTTCATATGAATGTGCTATGATGCCAGGTTTACATTCAATAAAAATGGCTATGGCGTGGGACATTAATGCATAGTTTGGGAGAGAGGGTGAGGAACATGGTGGGTGCAAGGAGAGTTGGGAATCATTCCAGATAGTATTACCTCCGAGAAGGGGAGTGGGATTGGTGCTTTACAAAATTAGGGGCATACATTTTCTCTGGAGGAACAAGGCCCAAAGATAACCTATGGTCTCCACCCACGGGTGAAACGCAAATATACGTGCCTTCATAGTTAAGCCAGCAACACCAAAACCATTGCAGCGCTTTGAATATCCTTCAAGACCATTATAATTGAATTTCAAAGAAATTTAACAAAGAATTCAGACGAAATCGTTCCTCAAATGTTTACATATGTTCTGATTACAGTCTCATCTATATCTAGTGGTGAACAGTGGATATCGTAAGACAACCGATGAATTTTCCACACCTTTCCCACAAGGACATCTTTAATCGAAAATCTGTAAAGGTTTCAGAGTTATTCGCGATTAAAGTCGTGGTGGCACTGAATATATTTTGTATAAATGCTCTAATCAGTGATGAGTAAATGCAATCGAAATGTAGGCAGGAATGTTCTCAGACCTATAGAGCAAGGAAACAAAGTTTGAACAAAAAAAAATTCTGAAAATATTTTGAATGTTGACTTTGAATAATACGGTTAACTTTGGGTCGGGTAGTGGAGGTCTCGAATGTGTCTTCGGGAACACAGTTGATTAACATTATCGTTTTTTCAGGGTGGCTAAAGAATTCTGGGGCCGTCCGCAATATTTGTTAATATTTATCATTATAACATTTTTTTCGCTTTGGTCATTTTCCGCCGGTTTTTCATATTAAAATTAACTTTGAGCCAGACAAAAGTGGTTGGCATAATCTATGAAACACACTAATAATCTTTTTCCTGTGTGATTCAAGGTTTCGGAGATCGTCTATGCACCCTGTCCGTAGTGAATTAACTTCACAATATTTTTGTTGAGCCAAGCAAATGTGGTAGATGATATAATCTCAATAGCACACTGCTTCAAAATAATCCTTCTCCAGAGTGGTTCTCTGTTTCGGAAATCGTTCACGCTAACCGTAACGCAGAAAATGTATCACCCGCAAAACATTTTTGTACCATAACAAAAGTCAACACAACTGTATATCTGCAAGTCATTCAGGCTTATAATCCCCAATCGGTTATTAATGTGTGTTTTTTTCAATCGATTATTTTTTCCTCGATTAAATAATACATCGAGTCGCGATATCATTTTTTATTCGAGAAAATATTCTCGATTGGAAAACGATTGCCGATAGAGGAGGAAAAAGCAATTCGAACAGCAAACGCGAATCAATCATTTATATTGAAGAAAAAAAGTGTAGAATCGCGACTTCGAGAGAATTTGACGAAATAAACGATCAATCGCGAGCGATAACTGGAAACAGTTCCCTAACCGAAAATTTATCTCAATGTGTCATAAAAAAATCTAGGGCCTTCCACATTAAACGTAAATATTTAACCTAAAGACATATTTTTCATAATATCCATAAGCCCGTAACCTGCAAAAAACATTTGTTTGTCATAAGGCAAGTTCAAAAGAGCTTGATTTTTAGAGTTAACTTTTAGCTAGGCAGGGGAGGTCTACAATTTGTTTCCGGGAATAATATTGATTAAAATAAACAAAAATTTTATGATGTCTGAAGGCGGCGGGGTTCGCACTGTCGATAATCAACAACTTCACAACCTTTTTTTTAAAATTTAGGACACGTTCCACCGGCTTTGAATATTAAAATTAACTTTTGAGCCAGCAAATATATTTCTTAGCCACAAACTGGTTGAAATGACCATTTACTAGAGAGGCTCAAGGCTTTAGGGACCGTTCATCATATCAATAGTTCTGTAACCCGCAAACACTTTTCAACCATAATTATGGGCGGTAGAGGTCTTCAATGTATTTGTAGAAACATAATTGATTAAAACAATCTTCTTTAAGTTGGTTAATAAATGTTGAGAACTTCACAGCTTATTTGTTTTAACACTTTCCGCCGGTTTAGCATGTCAAGATTCAGCTAAATACAGTCGAGGATATGTTCTCAGTATCACATTGGTTCTGACCAATCCTTTCCCAGGGTGACTGTTATTATTAAATTCACAATATATTTTTTTTACCTTAGGTCATCACTTTTTCATATTAAGGTTAAGGTTGACATAACTTTACAACATTTTTTTAACTTAGGACATTTTTTTCTGCCGGAATTAACTTTAAGCCAGGCAAACATGGTCAATGATATGTTCCCAGTAGTATACTGGTTCAAAATAATCCGTTTCCAGGGTGGTACAACGTTTTATGGAACATAATTGATTAAATGTTCTCTTTCCGGGGTTGCTCAAAAATTGCGGGACAGTCCACAATGTTCGTAATCATTTAACGTTACAGATTTTTTTTAACCTGGGTGATTTACCGCCAGCTTTACTTATTAATCTCAACTTTGAATCAGGCAAACTGGTCGATGATATGTTTCAAGTAACACACTGGTTCTAAATAATCTTTCTCCAGGGTGGTTCAAGATTTCGGGGACAGTCAGTCCACACTGTCCATAATTAATTAACTTTGGAAAATATTATTTTATTTTATTCAGGAGATGTTCCGCCGCCTAGCATATTAAATTTAACTTAACTTTGAGCCTGGCAAATATGGTCGATGATATGTTTCTATTAATGCACGCTGGTATAAATCAATATTTTCTTAGGTGGGCACATGAACTTGAGGATCTCCCTTAATAAGCTTTATGTCGTTAACAAAGCTCAGGCAAGTAACGTAATCAGCGTCGACTGATGTATGAAATTGGGATTTCGCCTGTTTTTATGGAGTTTCTCATATATCTAAAATTGAACACTTTCAAGCAAAACGAATGTAATATTTTCAGAGTCATCAGATCTCCTGTGATATTACATTTTGCTTCAAGGTGTCAGGTGTTTATCTATGATAAAATGTATACGAAACAGCAGTCGACACTGTTTGTCCTCACTTCTGACTTTAGTGTATATTCACTCAGTATATCAGACGAAAGTGGTGCTAATCAGTCTAACATGTATGTGCTGCAGCTCATGGATCTTAAAATGTCAGGGACAAGGGACATGGAGGTTCTACCCCTCTATTATCGACTATTCACAGAAGCCGTTCTCTTGACATTAAACACTGGTTTGAGAGACCAGGCTACAGAATTATTGTCCATGTACCGTCAAAGATTCCATGCAGAGGACACTGGCTTGAAAGTACAGGTCATTAAATTAAAAAAAAAAAAAATGACCAAATGTTTCCTTCATAGTAAAACACCAACTGGGACCCAGCTCTTCACCTATCATACCAGAAGGAAGTAGCAGAAGCCCGTGGAAACAGTCGTGCTGAACAAATCATGGATATTACAAGTTTAACATATGTTTAGAGAACAGGGAGCATGGAGAGTCTTGTTCAAGCATTTTCACTGATATTTAATGGACGATGAGAACGGTGGATTTCTCATTTATACAAAGGGACAGGGTGACATGGATGTACCACTGAGCTATACACATATATTTAATGGGACCACTAGCTCGACAAACATATTTACCCCAGCTGCAGAATTGTCAACAGATCTGATCAACTGGCCTGCGGCCCTATTATATTGTACAGACCCTTAATGGGAAGTCGGCGCTCAGCCCGAAAAAAAGAGAGATTGTCCTCTGTCGACAACATATTTCTCATCTATCCTCTCGACTGCTCGAAGCAGTATATCAGTCCGAATGAAACATCGATATGAATTAAGAATCTATTTAATCAAAACTTAAATCAAATCACATAGATACACACAGTAACAGTCACATACACGTTGAATCGGTACTTAATTGTGCCGGCTTACCATCGTACTACATCAAGGCCGTTGTGCTGGCATCCATGTTTGTCACTGGCCAAAATGTGGTAAATGTGAACAGAGGGAGAATGCCAGTTATTGGAGTAAATGAGTGACGATGGTGAACCTACAAGTTCTCCAAGTATCACAGCTTATGAAATCACAGAAAGAAGAACTTGTACACTAAATTTGAAATGAAAAACTCACCTGTTACTTTGATGGCTTTTTGCCATGACCACAACTTTTGAAGACTATGCAATATACTGAACTAGACAAAAGTATCTTCCTCCAATCCACAACTTCGACATGGGCAAATACATCAGGCTTCCAAGCGTTGTGCGATTTACGGAAGAATTTACTAGATTTCTGAATATATCCAAATTACAGCAGGGAAGGCAGCCATTTGTGAAAGTTGCCGGACCACTTTGAAGCGGGCATAAAAAGTAAGGTGGGTCATAAATTCCATAGTGTTTTAATATTATTAAAGTGATCGAACACCATCAAGTAAAGTTTCCATCAAATGAAAGACCATTGCAAATAGTGTTGGAAAATATTTATTGTAATTTTTACGATTTTATTACACAGAGTAAACTGCAAATAAAGCATGGTATTCTATGGTGGCCTGTTGCTATCACATTTAGCTCCAGTGACGTCACACTGCCTTATACATATATTTCAAACTTTGTATGCACTTTCCAATGCTTGATTCAAGCTTAAGGTGTGTATACATTGAGTTTCGACACAGACTCACTGTTTCAATGTAAATTTTTCACCAACATCTGTGAGATGATAACTCATAAGTGTTAGGTCAATTTGAATCTTGCATTTCCCCGATTTTGATGAAACATGCATATTGGAACAGTGAGTCTGTGTCGAAATTCAAAGTATACACACCTTAAGCTTGCATCCAGCATTGGAAAGTGCATACACAGTTTGAAATATATGTATTAAGGCAGTGTGACGTCACTGGACCTAAATATGATTGCAACAGACCACCAAAGAATACCATGCTTTATTTGCAGTTTACTCTGTGTAATAAAATCGTAAAAAATTGCAATAAATATTTTCCGACACTGTTCGCAATGGTCTTTTATTTGGCGGAAACTATACTTGAGGGTTTACGATCACTTTAAGGAGTGAAAACACACATCTTGAGGAATGCTTCATACCTCACACGATCCAATCAGACACAAAGGATGGTCCGCCTCAAGCCCAAAACGTACAATCCAAACGTTCCACTACTCTCTAAATGTGACGTCGTCCATTGCATCAACCATCCTCATTTCATCCTCCCTATACCTGTAACATTATCCCTTATTCCCCCCTCATTTCCCTGTACCTTTTAACATTACGGCCATTTGCTACCCACTGTAACTATAACAATATCCATTAGGGGTTACGTCCAATCGATCGAGACAGTTTCTCGATGAGCGAGTAAAACCGATAAATATCTCGTCTCGAAGGGTCCCGGTTTATCTCTATCGATTGTTGTCCCGGTTTGCTCCCGGTTTTCTCTCGAAGTAAAAGTCCATCTCGATCCCCCTCGAAATAAATCGACTTGCTTCGAGAATGGAATCGAGAAGCCTTCAAATAAAGGCTTAAACCATTCGGAAGACGTATACTTGCTCTATTTGTACTTCTCCGTAACAGCGAGACTAATCGCAGCGAGTACATAAGCATTAAGCCGTGGATAACGAAGTGCGTTGTTTTTTTATAAACATTATTTTGTTATTCCGTCCAGAGATCTGTAGTCGCATATTTGCTCTGACAGCGTAATTTTGATGCATGGAAATGTTAAAAAGAAATATCACCAATTTATTTACGTAAGTTGGCTAATTATTATTCGTCCAAACTGGTAAATGTGATGTATATCGCCTGACCTGTTTTGCTTACACGTTCGTTCAAATTGTTACCTGTGATGTCGATTTCATGGCTTGTCCACTCCTGAAATGAGCAACATTGATGAATTCGAACACGAAAGAAAGCGATCTGCATGTCCTTGTCAATTTCTCGACTTTCATCGGTTTTGTGTTGTCACCTACAGGTGATGTCTATTTCCTGTCCTGTTTTTGTCGCTTGTATAAACTGCTACCGTACCTGTGATGTCGATTTCATGGCTTGCCCACTCCTGAAATGAACAACTTGTCGAATCCGAAAGTGTAAGAAAACGACCTGCATGTTCTTGTCAACTTCTCCGGTAAATACGCGCCAGTATTCACATCGATTTTCACAGGCCCTGCATATGAATTTCTAAACAACACCAGCTTCCATTAACGTCACAATCAGTTATTCGCAAATATTCTCAGAGCGACTGCCATAAAACATAGCTTATATTTGTTATAACCAGATCATTGGATCTTGAACAACCAAAATAAGTACAGTGTGAGACAAAATCAACCGATTTTGTCTATGACAGCTTAATAGAGAATTAATTGCTCTCTGTTACATCTCCAAATAGTCACTCTCTTATGTACGATCACATACGAGTTTAAGAATATTTCTCACGTAATGGCGTGATTGTATCCCCATGTATATATATGTGTATTTGTTACTTTTTCGGTATGCGAATGTGTAATTTTCGATCCGTTGCAGTCACCTTCTATCGCCTTCACACGCATTCAGTGTATACATGTATATAGTGTACATATATACTTGTTTAAACATTCCTAATCCTGAATATTATGTACACTTCATAGTATTTTTTTTCGAATTTGCGTGTCTGCGTATATATGGGTGGTGTGAATGTGTGTGGGTGTGTTTGTATCCCATGTTCTTGTATATATGTGTATCCGTATATTTTTCCACAGTGAACAAGTCTGTTTTCACATATCAACGAACACATCTGTTGCATGCATCCTAGGTCGGCATCACAAGTATTTGGCATATAAATACTGCACATACATACTTACATACATACATGATTTAAGCTGACGAAGCCTCCTCGATATTATGCCAACACTTTATCCAAATTGTCCTTGTATATCTCTGATACCTATTACTTAACTCGCATCTGCCGCCAATTTCCAACTATATGCGTTCCCACTCCTTGTTGTATTACTGTTTTTTGTTCAATATGTACCTAGTGTATTTGCTTGTAATGTTTTGTTTTGGCTATACATCCCTTTCCTATTTTGTAGTCTGTTTCTATGTTTGTGAAGGAGCACCATTTGATGTGTGTATCTATGTTGTCAGTCATGCCGCACGATGCTATTCTTGTGTACGTGAGTACCTGATAGATAATGGGTGACGATATCGTTACTTACCGTGCGGCAATCGGATTATTCGGTCGTGTCTCATTCAGATCCTGTGTTTTTTGCAATAGATTCAATTTATTTAGGTTTCCTAAGCTTTTACTTAACACTGCACGATCCTGCGTAATTTTGGTGCTAAAAACCATTTTCTTGGGAAATGTTGAAAACTTTGCTGCCTTGAGCATTTTGCTTATTCTACTTACTCGATCTGGTGATATAGAAACTAATCCCGGGCCACCTGTGGCCGGGGTGTTGTCTGTTGTCCAATACAATGTTTGTGGTCTCAAGGCCAAACTGGACCTGATTCAAGCAAACCTTAATACCTTTGACATAATTGCGCTTACCGAGAGTCACTTAACCTCAATGATTGATAATGCTGCTGTAATATTGCTTGGCTTTCGCGAACCTTACCGCTGCGACCGCCAGCAAGCTTGGGGAGGGGTGTGTGTTTATACATCTAACAATATTGCAGCATCTCGTAGAAAAGAATATGAATGTCAAGAGCTAGAAATGGTATGGATCGAAGTTCATGACAACCCCAAGTCTTTAATATGCACAATATACATACCACCCAATACACCTACTTACAAATGGCAGACGCTTTCAGACAACATCGAATATGTCCTTGATGCCAATCCTGGCAAAAATGTTCTGATTCTTGGAGACCTGAATGAAGATTTATTTAACACTTCCATACATTCCCTTAACCCTATCTGGTCTGGGGGGGGGGGGGGCCTACCAAACTTTCTGCACTATCTCCGAAACGGCAAAAATGGAGAGCTGAAACTCCGTGACTTTATAGTTTATCTTATTGGGGTCATTTTGAGCCTATTTGCATAACCCCCCGCGCAAAGGATCATGGGTAAATTTAAGATGGCGGCCACGTGGGGTACCAGAAAAGTGATGTTTTTGTCATATTTCTTCAAAATTTCTGCTTTTCCGCGATGAAAAGTGGGCATAAACTATTTTATTTCATATGACATTAATATTTTCTAATTTTTCATGCAGTTTTTGTGAAGAAATTGCAAAAATAAAAAGTTCGGAAAATCTGACTGAAAAATCGACCAAAAAATGCCGTTTTTGAAAATGACGTCACTGTGACGTCATCAAAGCGGCCATCTTGGATTTTTTTACATTTTCTGGTAGAGCTTGACCCAAGGGTATAGCTTAATAAGTTTCAGCCCCCTAGCCCAAGGGGTAAGAAAAATAATTAGGCATTTCGCCCCCCCCCCCTGAGGCCTGGACACGTCCCAAAAAGCCCAGGGCAGATAGGGTTAAAGATTTAATCATTACTTTTGGTTTTCACCAACTCATAACGGAAGCTACTCGACCAGTCTCCAATTCTCTGTTAGATCTCATTCTTTGTAATACATATCAATTAATTATTATCAGTGGGGTATTGGCGCCTATATGTAGTGATCATTCTACGACGTTTGTAAATCTCAAGTCGCGTATCCCCAGAAAAAAAGTTACCAGCGCGTAATATGGGACTATGACAACGCAGACTGATCAAAATTCAATGAATTACTTTCTAATTCGGATTGGACAATACCTACTCACCATATCGACAGTGCTTGTGAAAATCTGACGGTTAATATTAAAAACGAATCCAGTCAAAGTATACCACATAAAAAGGTTACAAAAAAGCCTAGCGATCATCCCTGGATAACAAACAAAATCAAACATGAAATGAAAATTAGAGACAGATTATATAGGAAGAGTAGAACAACCATGATCGACAATGATGCAATACTGTTTAAAAGACAACGAAATTTTTGTAATCAATTAGTTCGTTCCGCTAAGGAAGAGTTCAAACAGAAAACTGCGGATAGAATTCACACTGGTCGAGTAGGTTCAAAATATTGGTGGAAATTGGGTAAATCCCTCTTGAGAGACAGTAACTCGACATTTAACGAGATTCCACCGTTAAAATATTCTGACGGTACGTTTACATATGAGAATAAGGAAAAGGCTGATGTACACTGCCAAAAATAGGGTACTTAAATAAATTTTTTACCTCAATTCTAGATAAATTACCTTAAAACAAGAAATGTTTTCTTAGTTTGTCCCATTTTGCCATATTTATCTTATTTTAAGAAAAATTATCTTAAATATTATTTAATTTTACTAGATATATCTTGTTATAAGAAAAGTTATCTTAAATAAGATTTATTTTTACCAGATGTATGGTGTGATAAAAAAAAGTTATCTTAACTAAGATGTCTTTTCTGTGATTTGTCTCCTTAAAATGTAAGATCGTGAATCGAGTGGAAACGGATCGCTACACTAATAGTATTAACCTGTGGTTTCCTGAAAAAAAATTGTTCATTGTCAATTTGTAAGAGTTACTTTTACAACTTGCCTGAGATATACGTGAAATTATATCTTCTACTTGAGTGAGGAACATATTTTTGTAATTTAGTATTTTTATCTGCAAATCCACCTTCACGTGCGGTTATGGTTTTCATATGGGTTCATGTCTTTGCCGCCATTTTCAACTGAAATCTTCTGTTCTTCCACAATTCTCGCGAATTATGTTGATATCCAGGAACATTATTGAGAAAACTCAACTGAGCCTCTCAGTGGATTGTTCTACAGATGAATGAGAGTAGTATGTTGCTCAATGTGTTCAATGAACTGAGCGAAAACGTCGAAAATGAGATTTGCTTTCTTTGGGAGTGGATTTACATATATACAACAACAACAACAAATTGAGAAACATAAACTATATCCTAGGGGCTTCTGTTGGTGAAAGTGCGGATCTGCAGATCTGTTTCGTCGTTTTTGTCTACCTGAACACAGGCAATTAGAAAGTAAGTTTAAGACTGTTACATTGCTTTCAAAGCAAACGCGAAAAAAATATATGTATAAAAAGCAATATACAAGCTCGACCTCCCATGTGCACAGCAATGTAGAAATGTATTTCCAAGAAAAGCTTCCCCATGTCGAAGAGATATAAGAAAGCAACACATTTTTATATACATTAGCTAATCAAATTATTTAATATTTACAGTATAATGGGGAAAAAAATTTGAAAATGTGTTTCTGAATTCTCCAGAAATATTTTGGGGTTGAATAAGCTTATTCATTATATATGTCAGATAGGCATTCAAACCAAAGTGATTGCATCAAACCAGTGACTGCAGTCTATTCAGGAAACCCGTCTTTGTAATGTACGTTGGTGGCAGGTTGCCTCTGGCAATTTTGACTGGCAGAAACTTTTCGGGCTTTGAGTATTTGCATAAAACATCGGATCTGGATTCTACATGGTTTGTAGTGTATTGATTCCTCCAGTGTTTCCTAGTTCTTTCCTTCAGCTTTGGAAGAATATTCGTATATGAACTTGGGTGTATGCTTTAGCTTGCAAGACTTTGTCTGCGACTAAACACTGGGACTTTCTCCACCACAAGCACCTGATGAGCACAACGGCTGGGCAATTCTATTTGAACAGTTTAGGTATTTTTACTATCAAGCTGTTATATTTGTAATGTCTATGGAGAATTGAAGATGACAGATTTTCTAAATTTGAGAAGTATCCATCATATCTTTGGTGTTTGGCTATTTTGCATGGTTTTAATTATATCAGTCTCTTGTCATATCATACAACTTTGACATGGGCGAGAAGTGTTGTGCAAATATATTTTAGTATTACTGCTATAAATGGAAAGAAATACTTGTCAAGGAAAGGTTTTAAAGATGAATGCCAGAACAAAGGCCTTAAAATATTTAAAATATATTATTTATCTGTTTTACATATATGCCTTACTTTTGCCCTTCAATTGCATGATGATGGGTTGAAAGCGACGTTAAATCCTATCACTCACTCACACTTTAATTGCATGACATTATTTTATCATGTTTTTATTTTACATGTATACTGCTAACTGCAACAAGCATATATTCATGTTCAGATTTTGGCAGTAATATGATATAAAAAAACTTTAGTTAAAAACGTTAATTGGATTGTAGGGAAATATTTGAAGTGTCACCATGGCCACTATGGAGCTCGTTGTTTTATTAATCCTGTGAGGAATTGCGGCGTGGCTGAAATTATTGGAATACCTCTTCTACATGCATAAACTTTTGCATCTAATATGTGCAGACTATTCACTACATGCATCATTTGAATAAAATTTCCCCATCTTCAAAATATTTTTTTCATTTAATTCGATTAAATGTTGTTTAGCATATTTTTTCTTAATTAAGTAAATGTTGCTAGCTCAAGATCCCTTTGCTGAATTTACAATGTAAGATAATTTATCTTGAAGACTGTATACATGTTTTCTTGAGTAAGAATATTTAACTCAACAGCCTTGAGAAATATTTTCTTATCCAAGTTAACAGCTTTGAGAAATATTTTCTTATCCAAGTGGTCAGTTTTTCTTGAACAAGTTAATTATCTGGACTAAGTTTAATATTCTTACCCCACTTCAAATATATCTTACTTTAGATTTCATAGTAAGATAAAGTATCTTACTGAAGAAAAAATAAGATTTTTTTTTCTTAAATGAGTAAAAAGCGCCAAGATAATTTTTCTTAATTAAGATCTTCGAATAAGATTTGTGAATCTTGAATGAGATAAATAAACTTATAATTTTTTTATCCAAGTAAATATCCATAAGTAAATTATTCTTACCCCACTCCATGATAATTTATCTTAATTCAAGATGATTTTTTCTTAAAATAAGTTTTTTTTCTCGTTTTAAGTACCCTGTTTTTGGCAGTGTACTGAACACATTCTTCGCTAATATAACAAAAATAGACGATTCCCGTTCACAGCTACCTCCTTCGTCTTGTAAAAACAACTGCCTGAATCTTATTCAGGTTTCTGTTGCAGAAGTGATGGCTATACTTACTGATCTCCATGTTACAAAAGCTCTAGGTCCAGACTCAATTAGCCCAAAATGTCTTTATATGGGAAGAAATATTTTAGGTCCTGTACTTACCGACTTCTTTAATTTCTCACTGGACATCGCTGCATTTCCCACTCAGTGGAAGTTAGCCCATGTAACACCAATATATAAGAAAGACGAAAGTAGTGTTTGTTCTAATTATCGGCCCATATCTCTTTTGAGTTGTGTTAGCAAAGTAATGGAACGAGTTGTATCCAAGCACATATTTGATTTTGTTAAGTACGAAATAAATCAAAAGCAGTCAGGTTTTCTACCATCTCATTCTACTGTTACACAGCTGCTACAAATATATATTTATATCGTCTCTGCAATTGATCAACATAAAGAGGTTCAATTCGTCTTCTTCTACATTTCTAAGGCATTTGACCGGGTTTGGCATCGAGGACTTATTCATAAGCTGAAGCAGTTTGGCATTTCTGGTAATATGATTCAGTGGATAGAAAGCTACTTAGAACACCGAATGCAATCAGACACCCTCCGGATTCATGCAGGCGTACCACAGGGCTCCGTTTTGGGGCCTCTGTTATTTCTATTATTTATTAATGACCTCCCTGATGGCATCTTGAGTAATATACGTTTGTTTGCAGACGATACGTGTCTATATGTTATCTCTGAACAACTAAATGGCACAACACTTGTTATCAATCATGATCTAGATTTAATAAAACAATGGTCTGAGACTTGGTTGGTTGATTTCAACACTACAAAGATAATATCCCTTTTGATATCAAGGCGATTGCAACCTTCTATTATTAACATAATTTTTGATAATAATGTCATTAACCCATCACCCAGTCATAAACACCTTGGCGTAATTTTCAATAAAAGAGGCACCTGGCATGACCACGTTGAAACATTGATTATAAAAGCACAGCGTAAGCTGTCTATTCTCCGAGGACTTAAATATCTACTTGATCGGAAAAGTCTCGAAATTATGTACAAGAGCTTTGTTAGACCGTAGTCTCGAAATTATGTACAAGAGCTTTGTTAGACATCGTAAACTATCCCTTTCTGGATAGTAATATTCCAGTGGGACCTGCATATGGCGTATACATATCTCGCTTAGTAGCATTTGCTAGATCTCGTGTTAAATGTGATGATTTTAATCAACGTCACAAAACATTGTTGCAGAAAGTTATAAAACAGGGCTATTCCACCAAGCGCCTCCACTCAAAGTTTCTCAAATTTGGCGATACATATCGCATGCTGATAGCAAAATACGAACGTAGCGTGCAAGATCTATGGCGCTACGTTTCGTAACTTGTGTCTAATTCCGCTTAACCCGGGGCTAGGGGCCGTATGAACCCATGTACTTCAAGATCCTCATGGTACTCATATGAACAGTCACAATCAAAGCGTGACTGAGATACATCATTCTTTAGATGACGACTTTACAACGAATATTATGGATTAAGAATACTGATCAGCGATACGGATTTGATATTTTTGGAACATCATGATGTCTTGCCGGTATCATTGAAAACTGTTGACCGCTTCTCTCTTGCAGGAAACAAGCCTATGTTTATGTATGCAATGATTGCCTTTTTGAATTTGGTGCTAATACTGTTATATGGAATATGGAATAGGTCTTTGGATTATGGACGCGGATATTCTCTAATGGACGACGGCTGGATTATGAATGACGGACTAGACGCTTGTAATTGGAGTATGCTGATGTTGTTTGGGACAACATTGACGACGCCCTGGTTAACAGGTTGGAACTTATTCAAAAAGAATCCATAAGAATAATTACTGGAGTTACACGTAGTTGTTCCTCAGAAAATTTGTATATTGAAGCTGGTTTTGAAAAATTGTCCCAAAGGCGCCAAATACACCGCCTTATACTATGTTCTATAAAATAGTACATGGAATGGCTCCGTCATATTTGCATACTTCTCCCATTAGTGACCCACAATCGAAATCCATACAACATTCGTAATATTTCAGTTCACACCACATCGGTGTAGAACTACGCTATACCACAACGGACCCTGTAAGAAATTCAGTCACACACATCGAGTTCAAACGTAATGTTATGCACATGTATCCCACATCCACCCCTCCTCCATGGTATTATGTCGGATCACGGGAAAATAATATAATCCTGTGCCGAATAAGAAATGGCTGCAGTAATTTGAAGCAAGATCTGTTCAATAATCATTTAATAGTAGACCCAAAATATATTTGTGGTCTTTCGAATGAAACTCCCGAGCATTATTTCTTACACTGCCCTCTCTTCTTTACTCAACGACATTCTTTCCTTGCTAAACTCTCTGTAATTATATTGAATGATTCTAATTTCCCCATCTTGTACGATATTCACACTCTATTGTTTGGCTTTTACGACAAAACAATTTCCAAAAACATCGATGTTCAAAAATGCTTAGGATCATTTATCACAGACACTAAGCGATTCTAGTGTTCATAATCACATCTCGACCGTGACATGCAGGCGGCTCACATCGAGCGTACACTCTACAAGTGGTGCTCCCTCATTTCTTTTCTCATTTAAAAACCTCGTATGTACAATATATGGGAGTAGTAGAGAATAGGAGCCATAGTACCCCGTGTGTGGAATGAGTCCTGAATTACATTTTCCTCCAATCCTCACAATTGCAACCGTTTTCCAACTCTCCAATATTGGGAGTAGTAAAAGATAGTGCCACGGCACTGTAGCTCATCTGTCTGTAACTGGAGAACGTAGCTGTGAGAAATTTTTACTAAAGAACTGCAATAGATGAGTTTCTAACTTGTGTTGTCCCCCCTGAACATTAAATGATCCATGCAGTTATTTCCTGAGATTTCATGATAAAGTTTCATGGAAAATTCAAGATGCGGCCATACTGGATTTTCGAATCGGACAAGAAAAGGTATCTTGCTCAACTTGACCCCAAGGGGAACCTGTGTATCAAATTTGAGAAAAATCAATGCAGTAGTCCCTGAGAAATCCATGATCGCGATAAAGTTTCATGGAAATCCAAGATGGCTGCCTGGTGGCCATATTGGCTTTTTGAATCAGAGCAGAAAAGATATCTTGCACAACTAGACACCAAGGGGAAGCTGTATACCAAATTTGAGAAAGATCCATGGAGTAGTTCCTGAGAAATCGCAATAACAATGTTTCATGGGGAAATCCAAGATGGCCGCCTGTGGCCATATTGGATTTTTCAATCAAAACACAAATGGTATCTTGCACAGCTAGACCCCAAGGGCAACCTCTGTACCAAATTTGAGAAAGATCCATGCAGTAGTTCCTGGGAAATCACGATGTTTCATCTGGAAATCAAAGATGGCTGCCTGGTGGCCATATTGGATTTTTCAATCAGAACACAAAAGTATCTTGCGCAACTAGACCCCAAGGGGAACCTGTGTATCAAATTTGAGAAAGATCCATGCAATACTTCCTGATAAATCATGATAACGAAGTTTCATAGGGAAATCCCAGATGGCCGTCTGGTGGCCATATTGGATGTTCGAATCAGAGCAGAAAAGGTATCTTCCACAGCTAGACCCCAAGGACAACCTCTGTATCAAATTTGAGAAAGATCCATGCAGTAGTTCCTGAGAAATCACGATAACAATGTTTCATCTGGAAATCCAATTTTGCGGCCTGGTGGCCATATTGGATTTTTCAATCAGACCACAAATTGTATTTTGCACAACTAGACCCCAAGGGGAACCCCTGTACCAAATTTGAGAAAGACCCATGCAGTAGTTCCTGAGAAATCGCGTTAACAATGTTTCATCTGGAAATCCAAGATGGCCGCCTGGTGGCCATATTGGGTTTCTGAATCAGACCACAAAAGTATCTTGCACAACTAGACCCCAAGGGGAACCTGTGTATCAAATTTGAGAAAGATCCATGCAATACTTCCTGATAAATCATGATAACGAAGTTTCATAGGGAAATCCCAGATGGCCGTCTGGTGGCCATATTGGATGTTCGAATCAGAGCAGAAAAGGTATCTTCCACAGCTAGACCCCAAGGGCAACCTCTGTATCAAATTTGAGAAAGATCCATGCAGTAGTTCCTGAGAAATCACGATAACAATGTTTCATCTGGAAATCCAAGATGGCCGCCTGGTGGCCATATTGGATTTGTGAATCAGACCACAAAAGGTATCTTGCACAACTAGACCCCAATGGGAACCTGTGTTCCAAATTTGAGAAAGATCTATGCAGTAGTTCCTGAGAAATCGCGATAACAATGTTTCATCGGGAAATCCAAGATGGCCGCCTGGTGGCCATATTGGATTTTTGAATCGGACCACAAAAGATATCTTGCACAACTAGGGTTGCCCTCCACAGTTTCGTAGTAATGGCCCCTCTCTAATTTCATAATACGATAGAGTGCCCTTGTTCTGCTACATCATAATTCTTCTTGTCTCCTTAATAGCTTATATCTATAATGCCATCCTATTCAACATTATCAACGCTGCAAACGAGTACGTACAAATCGAGGGCTGGCTTCGTCTACACGCTGATCGGGATCATGGAGTAAAGTTTGTCCTGCCTCAGTTATGCCCCTTGGGTGTGCCTAAAAATCGGGACTCATTTACGGGAAGAAAATCTGACAAAAAACGGTTAGGTTGACACCCACTTTTGTTTGCCTTTTTAAGTTGAGACCGGACCAGGGAACGTGTGTAAGAAGTTTAATTAAAATCGCTCTTACAGATTTTTCTGGAAATTGAGCCGAATTTGACCATTTTTCGACATTTTTAAGGGGTTTTCTAGGAAAAATGAAGCAAGCATGGAGAAGAATGTTCGAGTTTAAATTTTCTATAACATAGCAGTGGTATATCTTAAAATAATAGTTTCATCGTGCTCTTTAAGAAAATATATACATATACGTGATTTGGGTTGAAGGTTTTACGACAACTGGTGGCCGAAAAACGGACCCATAGTCTATTCCATGCCGAATGAAAGAATCTCTGGAGTGCACCCTTTAAGGCATAATAGTGGAGTCTATGCATTATCTTAATGTAGACTCCGTTACGGAGCGGAAATGTGTCATTACGCCAGATTGTTTAATTTTGACTGCCTAGCTACACCTGAAACGCTGTTTTCGGAAGCAGGTGGAAAGAAGACCAGGAGTTCGATTAAAATAATCCACAGTGTGTCCATTAGTATATTATTGAGGTTATTGCATACTGTATTCCATACAGGAGTTATCTCCCCCTGGAATGAGATTTCGGTAGATATTATGGCAGAACTAGGTCATATCAAAATGATATCAATTTGCCAGTGTAAATTTTCTTTACAAGAGAACCCATTTACAGTCCATAAAGTCTGGAATAGATGTATATTATTATGGTTTTACGAATTATTTTTCAAGTTTCTGAAGTATTTCCCATGTTTCTGGGAGGAAATTCAGTGGAAAATTACCAATAATTTGACTTGGTTCCATCTCTTATTTGCATTTTCCCGTATTTCTGCTATCATTAGAAAGCGAAAAAGCAACCACGGACTTCATATTGCCGAATGGATGCACATTATTAAGAAGAAATAGGTTAATTTTGAGTTTTGTTCTCGAAAATCCTGCTAAAATTGTCAAAAGTGATCAAAACAAAGATGGGGTAGGGGGAAAGTTATCGGTCGGATTTCCCACAATAGTATGTATAACTGGCAAGTGTTGTATACCGCCATACTTGCAAACACTCTGAGATTACGATAAATGTGAATAATTAATTTCGTAAAAAACATCCTGCCCCTTAAGGTTGGCCTCCACAGTTTCGTAGTAATGGCCCCTCTCTAATTTCCTAATACGATAGAGTGCCCTTGTTCTGCTACATCATAATTCTTCTTGTCTCCTTAATAGCTTATATCTATAATGCCATCCTATTCAGCATTATCAACGCTGCAAACGAGTACGTACAAATCGAGGGCTGGCTTCGTCTACACGCTGATCAGGATCATGGAGTAAAGTTTGTCCTGCCTCAGTTATGCCCCTTGGGTGTGCCTAAAAATCGGGACTCATTTACGGGAAGAAAATCTGACAAAAAACAGTTAGGTTGACACCCACTTTTGTTTGCCTTTTTAAGTTGAGGCCGGACCAGGGAACGTGTGTAAGAAGTTTAATTGAAATCGCTCTTACAGATTTTTCTGGAAATTGAGCCGAATTTGACCATTTTTCGACATTTTTAAGGGGTTTTCTAGGAAAAATGAAGCAAGCATGGAGAAGAATGTTCGAGTTAAATTTTTCTATAACATAGCAGTGGTATATCTTAAAATAATAGTTTCATCGTGCTCTTTAAGAAAATATATACATATACGTGATTTGGGTTGAAGGTTTTACGACAACTGGTGGCCGAAAAACGGACCCATAGTCTATTCCATGCCGAATGAAAGAATCTCTGGAGTGCACCCTTTAAGGCATAATAGTGGAGTCTATGCATTATCTTAATGTAGACTCCGTTACAGAGCGGAAATGTGTCATTACGCCAGATTGTTTAATTTTGACTGCCTAGTTACACCTGAAACGCTGTTTTCGGAAGC
>JAVTVY010049777.1:0-23398 GCA_036873755.1 Hanleya hanleyi | reverse complement strand
TACAACCAACTGCGCCTGCGCAGATTGACGCGACTTGCATTCAAAAACACGCCATTCTGACTCTACCCACACAAGCTTCACTTTGACACCCTCCACGACCCATTCGGACCCATAGCGGTCCATCTCTACCCCAAACACCTTCATGTACTGCCCCAAAATGGCCACTTTACTTAATACAACCAACTGCGCATGCGCAGATTGACGCGACTTGCAATCAAAAACGCTCCATTCTGACTCTACCCCACACAAGCTTCACTTTGACACCTCACACGACCCATTCAAACCGTGATTAGCCCATCTCTAACCCAAACACACCCCTACATAGCACCCAAAATGCCTGTTTTCTATACTACGGCCAGACTGCGCATGCGCAGACTATTGAACACGGACGAACCATTAGCCCAGTCGGATGCTCCTGCACGAGAGCTTCAAAATAAGACCTCACTCGACCCCATTGGACCACCAGGGACTCACCTAGACTCCAACATGTCCACCCCGTGTGGCCCTATACACCCATAGCCATGCAGTATAGGCCTATGGGCCTACCCAGGCCTTGGTGACTTTTTTCAAAAATTTCACCAATTCGCTCCGCAACCCTACCCATCGTGTTCTAAATGTCGAGACGTGAAAAACGAGACCCTACAACCCTACCGCAAATGTCGAGAAGTGGGTTTCCCAGGGGGACAAACATCGGTCCTATACCCCAGTATGGGAATATATATTTATATATGTCTATATGGGGCTATATCGTACTTTTTCAAAAATTTCACCGATTCGCACGGGGACACTTCCTATCATGTTCTAAATGACGAGACGAGTAAAACGAGACCCCACAACCCTACCGAAAATGTATAGAAGTACGTTTCTCAGAGGGACAAACATTGATCCTATACCCTCAGTATGGGACTATATGGGGTTCGGTGACTTTTTTCAAAAATTTCACCGATTCGCACAAGGACACTTCTTATCATGTTCTAAATGACGAGACGAGTAAAACGAGACCCCACAACCCTACCGCAAATGTATAGAAGTAGGTTTCCCAGGATGGTCTTATACCCCCCATACCCCATATAGGCATTTTCCCGTAATTTAGGATAAAGTCCGTATTCCGTATTTTTTCAGGAAAATTTTTACATACACCCACCCTGGAACTAGGGGGAGATAACTTTAGTGATAGACAAGCCCCGTTAAGCCCGGTGACCTATATACCCCTCATACCCCATATAGGCATTTTCCCAGGTTTTTCGATAAAGTCCGCGTTCCGTATTTTTTTTTTCAGGAAAAATTTTACATGCACCCACCCAGCCATCAAATACCCCTTCACCTAGGCTTCACTTTGATACCTCACTCGACCCCATTCGACCATTAGGGGCTCCCCTAGCTCCAAAACGGCTATTTCCATACACTTGGGCCACCGCGCATGCGCACAATGCCGATATTTCAATCCCACACCCAACCCATCAGATGCCCCCTCACCTAAGCTTCACTTTGATACCTCACTCGACCCCATCGGACCATTTTATCTAGGGACTACTTTTTCTCCGCGGAAGCTTTTTCCCGAGACCGAATCACCGCCAAACATGACCGCATCACCGCGGAGGAATACATTTTTGACCTGGGTCACGTGATATGCAAATTTGGAACTCTCCTGGATTGGAGGTAGCTTTTGGTCCTTCTGCCGGAACTATACTGCACTTGACCTCTGTGACCCTCCCGTGACCTCCCACTTCCGCCACAATCCGCCACAAAATATGCTGCGCACGCATCAAAATAAGACCTGTAATGCCCTTATACTATCCCGCGCCTCTGGAAGCCAAATCCTCAATATTATCGGCGCCATGTCCTTTCAGGAAATTATGGAATACTGACTATCCCTGTATTTCAAGCGATATTATACGGATATATTTTAATCAAAAAGATTCGATTCTCTATCGCAATTTTAAAATATTCGTTAAAACACTTGAACGAGAAGGTTTGGGTTGACCCTGGGAGAATAAGGCTGGTCTAAATTTCAAAGACCTCAAAAGATAATCTCAGCTTGCAATATCAACTTACTTCCCACGCATTTATATTCTGTATTGTTTGTTAGTATATTACGTCTATTATCGCCCGGATGGAAGTTTCCACGCCTAGAAATGCGTGAAGAATTATGTCTTTGCCATGGCTTCACCATTAAATGATATTTATATACTGTTTGGACTCATACGTGACATCACTGATTATAGAAATAGACAAAGCTTGTACATGAAACATGTTGACGTGGAGAATAGCTCCATTTTCTACTTTTTATATACTGATACTACATAAGATCCTTTGCCCACATGATCTACGATGACAAGGAATAAACGGATGCCTGATCATTACATAATACAAAACTCGTCTCAGTTCAAGCTCGTTTAAGTCGGGCACACACGGTGATATTTTCTTTGTCACGTTTCATTTGCCATTTTGGTATAAACTTATCGATCTGTCAAAATGTCACTGAACTTGTTTACGAAAAACAAAGAATATGTGACATTCAGATACGAAAAGCTCATCTTTGTGAGACGATAATTAATCCAGTCTGCAAAATCAAATCTTTAATGAAGTTTTACGATACCCCGTTAGTGCCACAGTAAATAAACATTGAATTATCAATCCGTTAAAACGGATTATGCAATCCGCTATAACGGATTACTAATCCATCATAACAAATTAATTGATCCGTTATAACGGATTATGTAATCCGTTATTACGACGTAATTCGTTATAACGGTTTAACAATCCGTTATAACGGATTAATAATTCGTTATAACGCATTAGTAATTCGTTATAACGGATTACTGGATCCAAATTTTTATTTAGTGTGACACTAACTGGGCGTCATACGTACAGGGCATTTGGGTGGACGTTTTGGGGTCGGGGCTGCCCATCCTTGCTGTAAATGTGCCATATGAGATGTGATATCGAGTCCTAATGCGACACATTGAGTCCCAATGGTGTGGCGATTTGCCCGGATTCATTAACATGCGCATTATAGAAAAAGGGGTTTGAGTTGATGTTTTGGGATGAAGGTGAGCTATCTGTGGTCTTAATAGGCCAGGTGGGTTCTCATATTGAAGCGCTCGTTGGGTAGAGCCCGACTGGGGGTCAAACGCACATGCGCGCTAGAGCAATAGTAGAGAAAGGGCAGTTCAGCAGGTGCGCATCTGCACGATAGGGGAGACGGGGTGCCATGTTCGATCTCACTACCTGTGGGTGTAGGTGTGTGTGTGGATTTGGTGGTGGCGGTTTGGCCGTTACTGAGCGCCCGTCTTAAATCAGTGACGCACTAACACTGGGGAGTAAGTTCCCCTGCATATTCTATACCAGGATACTGCTACGACAACATTCCCGGAACAGCTGTTTGTACATTTTGACCACGTTTTTCAAGGCCTCTGTGGATGGTGGTCCCATATACTCATCCAAGTGACATTTGGTCTTCATGATTGACCTATGCGTGGGGTCGCCTTTCATTTCAAGCCTCAGCAGACTATGCTGTTCATAGATCGCCAAAGCATTTTTGTTCTGGCGTAGGTGTGCATTTGGATGTACGCCTGTTGTAATCTATCCGGACCGGCGTCTTCAATCGCCTCGCTTCAGCATGAGTTTCAATGGTGTTGATGGTGGTGGTGGTGTGGCCGTTACTGAGCGCCCGTCTTAAATCAGTGACGCCCTAAAGCTGGGAAGTAAGTTTCCCTGCATATTCTGTGCCAGTATACTGCAACGACAACATTTCCCGGAACAGCTGTTTGCGCATTTTGAACACATTTTTCAAGGCTTCTGTGGATGGCAGTCCCCTATCCTCATCCAAGTGACACTTGGTCTTCTTGATTGACCTAAGCGTGGGGTCGCCTTTCATTTCAAGCGGCAACAGACTATGCTGTTTATAGATCGCCATATCGTTTTTTTCTGATGTAGGTGTACAATTGGATGTACACCTGTTGTAAACTATCCGGACCGGCGTCTTCGATCACCTCGCCACAACATGAATAGCAATAGCTGCTATCACAATACGATCGTATTCACGACGGCAGCTGTTCATATTCTAAATCATAACCCGCTTCCTCAGCAGAAAAAATATTCTTTCCATGGCGCAGCAAATCTATTGCCATTTCTCAGTGAGATAGTTGGATAAGTCGGGATCATGAGTAAATTCAAAATGGCGGCCATTAGATTACCCCTGAAATGTTGCGTTTTTGTCGTTTTTCTTCATAATTGCCTTTCTATGGATAAAAGTGCCCCAAATTTATTTTTTTCTAATTATATTACTGGATGCAATAAATGCTCGAAAATTTTGACCAATTTGAAGTCGACAGAGTGACCATCTTGACTTTGGTTTCACATTTGACCCCAAAATATATTGTTGGAAGTTTTAGCCCCTAGCTCTATAATAAACTTCGAGGGAAATCATGTCGACCCCTCACATGGCCAAGTGTAAATTGCCAGTCGATCCTTAACCATTGTGAGAACGATTACGAGATTTAGAGCTGTCACATCGAACATTAACGGCATTGCGATGTTAAGGGTCTTTACGATGTTAAGAGTTTCTGTATGGTGTTATACGGAAGGCGTTCAAGTGATTCGCTGCATTAAAAAAATGTGTTGTGGTCAGTTTAACGTCAAAATTGTGTTAAATATTATAAGTGAAAAAAAATAGTTAGAATTAACACGCTGTTTTGTATTGTAGTGTTAATATGTTTATTTCAACATAAAATGTTGTGTTGCACCCACCGTAGCATAACTTTGTACCGGTATTGAAAGAAAAAAACATGCATTTTCCGCAAATTCTGATTTCAAGCTAGCGACAATCAAAAAAAAATTAGATTCCGGTGAAAAAAAATTGGTTCATTTATAACGCAATTCATTCAAGTCTGAAAATAGTGTGGAACAAAGACATGTTAATATAATCATCGATTACAAGTGACAACCATTATTGCCACACCAGTACTGGACAATTCTATGGTTGTTCTGTGTGTCCAGTTGTGCAGCTAAGTAAGACCCCGTCAAATAAATGGATAGTTTCCCATTACCCCCAAGTTCTGCAATTTTCGCTGTCTCCGATTATTTTATTGTTCCACCATTATACTGTATTTTATTGCAATTACAAGCGTCTAGTCCGTCATTCATAATTCAGCCGTCGTCCATTAAAGAATATCCGCGTCCATAATCCAAAGACCTATTCCATATTTCATATAACAGTATTATCACCAAATTCAAAAAGACAATCATAGTATAAACATAGGCTAGTTTCCTGCAAGAGAAAAGCGGTCAACAGTTTTCAGTGATGCCGAGAAGACATCATGATGTTCCAAAAATATCAAATCCGTATCGCTGATCAGTATTCTTAATCCATAATAATCGTTCTAAAGTCGTACTCTAGAGAATGATGTATCTCAGTCACGCTTTGATTGTGAACACCGAGGGTAAATATAAATTGAAACGAAATGTATACTACAATTCTGTATGATGGCGAAGACCCCTTCTTGTGCAACTACAGTCACATACATAGTCATGACATTCGCACCCTTTCCATGAATTTGACTGGGTCAACAATTTATCATGTTTGATGAAACGTACCCGTCGTTATTTATTCTTATTGACAAAGATCCTTACTAACATCTCATATGCATATGAAAGGCTCTCAGCCTAGCCCCCTCCTCTCATATTGTTTTAAAAGTCAGTGATAGGAAAACTACGAATAATTTAAAAGGGTCTATATTCTTTTCAGTGAAACTAAAGTATTTGTCTTCTGTTTGTTAGTACAACAATGCCAACTTCAATCTACGTATCGGCGTAAGATATTATCTAGGAAAATTATCCGTTTTCTGTCAAAAAGAACTATTTTGTCTTGTACTTACCCATGTATGTGCCACTGGGCATCTTCTTCCGGTTATAGGCTCCTTCCCGTACCCTATTCGTTATACCCTCATAATCTGAGAAGAAATTCATCACATAGATATATAGGTATATATATACATACGTCCCTAGCCTGCCATTTTTGGCTGAAGCGATATTGGAGAGTACGATTATAATGACGTTCGGTTGGCTTCTTAAACAGACCAATCAATATAATATCCTTATGATGGTTAAAGGCGTATTCTATTTCCGCCCGCCATCTTCCCGCGACTGCTCTCGTGCGAACCTATCGCGCGTAAGAATTGTCCAGTCGACCAATCAGAGATATGTATTCGCAAGCCGACCGGGAATAAAATCATATCATCCGCACAAAATCATATCATAGTTAAAACGTTTGGTATCAGCTGTCTAATCGTCTAACAATGCAATGGTCTTCAATTCGACACCGTTCAGTCTTCCTCTCCCACCAGAAATGCCAATTTTCACCAGTAATATTTTGTTTGCTGTCTCATCCAATCAAAGGAACAGACGAGGTGTCAGGTACATCAGACGCTATTATTAAACGTCTTGTTCAGGAATACATATTTAAAATTCGCTCAGCCGCTAAACAACGTCAGACAAACTCATTTAGACACACGTTGCATAGTATCAAATTGGCTGAAACCGCTTCCTTGTCTAGAGAAGCCACCATAACTTTAGTTATTCTTTTACCTCTGGACAACTGTAAATGAAAGTTAGATACTACATGCACCTACGTCACATGTGATTCTGCTCCAGTTCAGATGCCCTCGTTCGTTGATTTTCTTTTTTCAGTTTCCTGACATTCTTCGCCATATTGATTTGGTGAGATACCACAAATCCTCAAAGCAAGAGATCTGGTTAGGGTGGGGTAGTTTTAGGGTGAAGTGTTGAAATATGGGATCTGTATCCATAGCCCCATGATTTAAGCGTGTATATAAAACACTGGACTACATGTACGTGTAGAGACCAAATATTTCGTCACTTCACCTTAAAACCATCCCTCACCCTTCCGCATCTGTAGTTTTGATGGCCTGTGCGAGATACATAAGCAAAATATGCTGAACACATCTCTTAATTTCTTAAAGTTTTCACGACCGTATTCTCGTCATAGCAAAGTATGATTACGTTAACCAAAATCAGTCCGTATTTCTAAGATAATTTTGTTATATTATGCAGGGTTCGAACTATTATTTTCGTTTACTCAATCGTATTCTTGTAAAGCGGCACAATATAGTTTAATGTCTTTCCTGACCAGACTTACACAAACCTGGTATTTGTCGTTTCATTGCAAGAGCTTTGTACATGACCACTATACATATACATATTAGTAGAGAGCTTATTTCTCTTGCAAGATTAGAAAAATGTGCAATTAGAGATGGAAGCAAAAACATTCACAGTTAGTGCAGTCAATATGTGGGAAAATTGTGCCTTTTTTGATAAAAGCCTGAAATTTGGCATCGTGGTCTGGGAAGCATTTCTCGATATTGAGCCACCGCGAACTTTTCCTATGTAGGACACAGCGGCCATTTTTTTGTGAATGGCCGCCAGAAACTCATATTATCATCTAGAACCCTGCACTGTTTTATCTGAGTGGAAATATTTTTGTTGGTCATTTGTCAGAATATTATAGAAAAGACCATGCCAATGTTAGACAAATCATTTGACCACGACGGCCATTTTGGATTCCAAGATGGCCGCCATATGAAGCCGATTTCAGTCAATAATCCATTAACCGCACAATATACATTATTCCTGTTGATACGCTGTTATTTTAGGTTTATAGCACGACGACTATGTCACAATAGCTATAATGTAATGCCGGCCACCTTGGATTTCCAAGATGGCCACCAACTAAGCCTTATTTTAGTCCATATCTATATATCTTTTCCAACGACCACTCGCAAACTTCGATGTTAAGATAGCTCCACTATAAATGTGTGCATTCCCGGGAGGGCATTACCGGCCATCTCGGGTTTCGAATTGGCGACCAAAGGAAAACATTTTTTTCAAAATCTTATAGCCAACCAGGTTATAAACTTGATTTGGAAATAAAACCTTCCATAAACACAAGTCCCTCATCGTAGCCTACACTATCTGCTTTTATCAGATTATGCTCATAACATCGACATTTCTGATCCACATAATCACTAAATTATAATTATGCCGTATGGGGCTCCATACATACTCGATGATCTTCGAAAATCTTCAAGTTGCTGAAAGTGCAAGTTCTCATCAGGGATTGGCGTCTATGCCTTCAATACTATTACTATATATGATAATAGATCACATTGTGAATACATAATATACACTCTCTTCTCCCCTTGATACAATATTACAAAGCTGCATAAGGCAGTTTATCTGTACCGTCTTCAAGGTACAGTTATATACCTGTCCGCATCACATGAATATATCTTAGAATCTGGGAAATAGAAACGCATGGTCAGATAGAACTTAGTCTATCTGTATTACAGGAAAGGTTATCTCCCGTGCCCTGGAATAAAAGAGACACAGTGTACAGTACATACGGTGGAATGATGGAATGCTAATGTGAACTCACCACACCTAACGTAACAGAAACTCCCAAGGGCATACGATGTAATTGTCAAAATTGCTTCGAAGCGTATCTCCGTATAGTTTACCTAACACAATAATGCAACAATGTTACGGTACTCGAAATCCGGGAAGTTGAATGCTACATGTTATTCTACTTTGAATTATCATCGCTGATGAGCTCATCAAAGCATATAGCACGAAAAAAGTTAAATCATGCTGAAAAAAAATCTTGATGGAAATTTGCCAAACATGCCAGGTGCTTAAAGGACCGCTTGAGCTACGGATTAGTTACATTATTAAACGCAATGCCAGTGACTTGCCCGCTATAGCATTTTAAAATGGTATTAATAAGTTAAACCAAACCCGAAAAACCTTGAGTGGCGATTCTAACCTATAGCTAATTAACTGGTTTCTGGGGTAATGGTTTGTGAGGTGATTGAACTCCTCAAATAGCACAGTATCTTGTAGCGACCCACGCGATTCACATTTTACTACACAACTATTAAACCAAGTCATACATCTAGATATAGATATATACACATAGATACAAGATAATACATTTATAAAGGCAATAACATATACTTCAAATGCTTTCAGACATATTTCGCTTGAAACATATACGTCGACCCTGATAAGAAATTTCATGGGCATAAATTAGATATGCGGAACATAGTAAGTTTATTTTTAGCAATGTTCTCTCTCGAGAGAAATTTTCCAGTTGAGGGGTGTATGTTTTTATTTGGTGTAAGTAGCTAACCAATTTTGTAAGTCAAAATATTAACCCGCCAGAATGCTGGATTAATATTGTGGCCTTAGAAACCTATCACCCATCTCCAAAGTTGAAACCACTAAGTTGAAACCACTTGTGGGAAATCTCTATAACGACATTCCCTTATTTGCATAGTAATTAAAATAAGATTTAGATGGACAAGAGCCTGCTGTATTCAAATCGACATTGGCATCATCTGATTCCGTTCACCATGAAGGAGATATTGCCATTGGAATGAAATGTGCTTGAGGTAGTGCTTATCTTGGCATCCAAGATTTCCCAATCCAGTCTGTCTCCATCCCTGTATATTAACCGGAAACTCAGGAAGAGCGGATATACTCTCTCTCTCTCCCCCCCTTAGCTTTTCATATTGGGGTTATACAGTTCGTTTGTTTGATTCGTTTGTTTGAAGTGAATCCACTTAGACACGCTTTAAGCATATTCATCTCAACCTCCTGTTAAAAATATTTTGGGAAGTGCAAATCCAAAAAAGTTTCCGTGTTAAATAATGTATTTCTTTCAACGTATTTCTTCACATACTATACTAATTTACATGGCCTCATGTAATAAAGCTCTTTCACACAGAACCGTACTTGAGACCAAATCCAAGAAAAGAAATAAATTTAAAATAATGGACAATAAATCGCCCGAGTATCACATCCCAACAAGACTACGTCAGCTGATATATCAAGGTAAATCAGTTAGCATTTGCTGGGGGAGGTAAACCTTACTATCTAACTGTGAAAATGTTTAGTTCTCTCTTTTAAGAGGTGACGATAATACTTAGAGCAAAATAATGAAACAGTCAACAAGCCTCATTGCGGCCATCATGAGAAATGGTTGTTATGGTCTTCATAAGCCTGGTACGAAATGATTCCACATCTCATTTCTTTCGCAAGGCCATGTCTAATTCCGTGTGAGCTTTCGTGCTTTATGAGGAAAGTCAAAATCCTTAGAAAAAATTCACAATATCTGGGTGACTATGTTTTCCTAATTTGCTTAAAAATCAAGTGCAACTCAGTACTGTTGATAAATAACGAAAAGGTAGGTATACCTGAGTGGCCCAACATGAAAATCTGGCGACCATTTTGAAAACTCTTCTGAGCAATTTCACACATCTGGTTGGCTATTTTATCTTATTAGTTTCATCGATATTATTATTTTCATTCCAAAATTAATCAAATATTTCTGTCTCATACGAATGTAGCGCTGTAGAACCATTCTGCTTTCAAAAATCAAAGTGTAACACAGTAGGGTGGCTAACTAATACGAAGCTACGTGCGCCCAACGTACCCGAAATAAAAATCGGGAGGCCATTTTGGAAAATGATGGCAGCCATTTGGAAATCCGAGATGGCTCTTATTCTTCGTGCAAAACCACTAAAATATCAGTGTATCGACAGGAATTATGTTGATATTGTGTGGTTATTGAAGTGGTTTTTGAAATATTTAGTGAAATGAGCTTCAGATGGCGACCATCTTGAAATCCAAGATGGTCGACTCAGCCATATGACCATTTTCATTTGCCTAACTTTGATATGGCACTTTACATCAATATTCTGACAACTGATCCAAAGGATAATTCCTAAACAGAAGAAACAGTGCCGGAATCCAGATGCTAATATGATATCCTGGCGGCCATTTTGAAAAATGGCCGCTGTGACCTACATAAGAAAAGTTCACAGTGGCTCCATATCTAGAAATGTTCCCCAGGCCTCGATGTACACCTGTGCCAAATTTCATGCTTTTATGAGAAAAGGCACAATTCGATGAAAAATCTGCACATACTGACTGGACTAGTTCGGTATATGAATTACCACGATCGAATGCACTTTTAATGATAAATTGAGAGTTGAAATTAGACACTAATATTTATTCGCATCCCAGAAAAAATACATTGGCGAGTTTTCATTCAGGGATTTGCATAAATTAATTTCTTTCGAAAAGAAATCAAACGCGCTAGTTTTGCTAATTTTCCGGTTTATTTTCCTTGAAAACTTCCTACCAATACATTAATCAGTAACATGAAAAGATGCGTCAAATTCTTTCAGAAAACGCATAGATCGGTCAGTAGGTGCAAGCATTCCATGTAAAAAAATGGAAATAAAAATAAAAATTTCTTTGTCTCAATACACCCATAGTCACTTTTCAGGTAAAAGCGAAATTTCAGGAAATGTTTTGCATATAATTCTATCTCAGGATTTGAAGCAGCATTATATGGATACCATTTCCTCAAAAAGATTCAGTTTACTACCGGAATTATGAAATATTCGTTAAAAACGCTTGTATTGGATGGTATGGGTTGACCCTAAGCTGATATAGATTATCACTATACGAGTGGTCATTTATCTGATTTTGATCACACGAGTTTGATAAAAATCAGATGTTTTATAAACGTTTATAAATGTTGAAAGATACCTTGCAAAAATGTATTGGTATGATACAGGTTTTGTATCACATAGGTGTATTACATTGCTTTTGCGAGAAAATAATATCTTAACTAGAATGCATCTCTTTTCATTTGAAGATGATGGTCATGCTTACTTTAAACCCATCACCCACCTGGAAGCAGGGCATCATGACATTTTCTAGAGACATTCCCAACTTGAGCGACTCTTTCACATTCTCCTTTTTAAACACAGCTATGTTTATTTCAGTACTATCGCCTAATAAAGACAATTATAAGCTGCTTATAAGCAGAACAAATACTAATAAATTGATATTAATATTCTACTTAATCAAAGTCCCGAAATTTTCGCCCTTTACGATTATTTTATTTTTTCATTGTTATACTTTATTTTATTGTAACATGGGCGGTAAATATAAATTGAATAGAAATGTATATTACAATACTGTAGAGCCGTGAAGGCCTTCTTGTGCAACTACAGCCACATAGTCATGACATTCGCACCCTTATCGTGTTTGATAAAATGTACCCCTCTTTATTTTTTCTTATTGACAAAGACCTTTACTAAACATCTCATATAAATATAATAAGTTCCCAGCCTGTCCCCCTCCACCCCGATTGTTTTAAAAGTCAGTGATGACTTCTTAAACAGACCAATCGATATAATATCCTCATGATGCTTATCGGCGTATTCTATTTCTGCCCGCCATCTTCCCGCGAGTGCTCTCGTGCAAAGCTATCATGCGTAAGAATTGTCCAATCGACCAATCAGAGATATGTATTCGCAAACCGACCGGAAATAAAATCATATCATCCGCACCAAATCCTATCATTATCATTGATACTGAGGGCCGTCTGTTCCACTGTCCTACAAAAAATACGATGGCCAACTTAAAGAAATGCATAACAACATAGTGCGGCCAAAACGCATATGGCGAACAGTGTTCGACATAAAATATAGGAAATGGTGATAGCGGAGTTACCTTGATACCCATTGTCTTCCAAATACTTTGGCCATCAAACGATAAATATTCGGCTAAAATGCCAAACTCTTTATTTGTCTGTTCACCTGGTATCATATCTGTCCAAATATTTAGTTACTTATTCATTTGTTTATGTATTTATTCATTTACTTTTCTAGACGGCTTTGTGCGTACGAAAGGGTACAATGACAAAAGAATCATCCACACGATTACAATTAAAATGAACGATGAACACATATTTACCAGTTTAACCTAACCAGAACAGATTGACAAACTTGTACATCGTCGATTCTTCTTCTTTTTCTATTCATATCTCCCTCCTTGTTATTTATTTATTTATTTTAAAATACATCGCTGGTCACGGTCTTAAATGAACTAAGAAATGTACCGTGAAATTTAAATAGAACATTGAGTTGATGGGCCGCGAAATCCTTATGGGAAGCGTCCCTTACACTATAATTTCAATAACTTAAATCAAAATCCTATCAGTTACAAGCGTTTGGCATCATCTGTTTATTTGGCTAAGAATGGAATGCTCTTCAATTCGAAACTTTGCAGTCCTTCTTTCCACCATTAATCTTTTGTTTTCTGTCTCATCCAATCAGAGACACAGAAGATACAGAGGCTTGATTAGACGAGGTGACAGATACATCAGAGGCTATTATTAATCGTCTTGTTCAGGAATACATATTTGAAATTCGCTCAGACGCTCAATAACTCCAGATCAACTAATTTAGACACACGTTGCATAGTTGTATCAAATTGGCTGAATTCGCTTCCTTGTCCAGAGAAGTCACCATAGTTTAATCAGTCTTTTACCTCTTGACAAACGTAAATGAAAGTTAGGTACTGCTTACGTCACATATGATTCTCCAGTTCAGATGCCCTCATTCGTTGATTTTCGGATTTTCTTTTTTTTATTTCAGTTTCCTGACATTCTTCGTCATATTGATTTCGCGAGATACCGCAGGTCCTCAAAACAAGCCATTTGGGAGGGTGGTGTGGTTTTAGGGTTAAGTGTTGAAACATGGGGGTCGTTATCCATAGCCCCATTCTTTATGTGTATATATAGTTCACCCCAAAACCACCCCACCCTCCCAAATCTCTTATTTTGAGGGGTTGTGCGAGATACATAAGCAAAATATGCTGAGCAACACATCTCTCAAGTTCACGACCGTATTCTCGTCATAGCAAAGCGTGATTACGTTAACCAAATTCAGTCAGTATTTCCAAGAAAATTATGTTATGTTATGCATTAGTTCGAACTACCATTTTCGTTGAAGCAATCATATTCTTGTAAAGCGACACAATATAGATTAACGTCTTTCCTGACCAGACTTTCTTACAGGTTGTGTATCACATAGGTATATCACATTGCTTTCGCGAGAAAAAGGTATCTCACTTTGAATGCATATCTTTACATTTGAAGGTGATGTTCATGCTACGTTAAAGCCACCAGACCTGGGAGAGGTGCATCCTGACATTTTCTAGAGACTTTCCCAACTTAACTGAGCAACTCTTTCACATTCTCCTTCTCAAAACACCGACGTTTATTCTAGTAATATTGCCCAATAAAGACAATTCTAAGCTGCTGATAAGCAGGACAAATAATAATAAAGTGATATTCATCTTCTACTAACCCAAGTTCGAACACTTTTCATTATCTTAGACTAAGGTCTGTCTTTTCATATATCCCTTGTTCTTTTTGCATATACAATTGTAAGAAATGAGTATCTGTCAGAAATGAATATCTGCCAAATGATTCTATAGAAGAAATCTTCGAGCTTTGTCTTTATGTCTTGTCTTACGCCCTCTGTACATGTCATTCGACAAATATATGTAGGTTTATTGTTTTGGGGGGAAATTTAAGCCGTACGACGTCGGGCATTACAGATTAGTTTTTCTGGGTATTCTTGCGTTCCAACTATCTAATTGCTACCCCGAATCTAGCATGAATTTACCAAATAGTATGAGTCAGATCCGACATTCAATATTCAGCAGTCGCCAATAAAAGCATTTCCGCGTCAATAATCGAAATACCTATATCGTATGGCACTAAGCACTAATTCCAAATGTGTGTGGAATAAAGATAATAAATACACGAGATGATTTCCTGCCAAAATTTCCTGATTAAATAATGAAGCAAAGAAATATTCCCCGCTGTAAAACCATCTTAGCAAGCTAAGAGAATTTCACATTTAAATAACTCACATTCATATCATTCACATTGAACTTTTTGTTTTTGAGATAAAAAATACAACAAAGGTCGGATTCAATTTTCCATTTTCAACAAAACATTCGAAATTGACGGTCAAAATTCAATTTTGGATATTGAGGACACGTCACCAAAGAGCGAAAATTGAAAAATTCAAATTTCCAATGTTTTACTCGGAAGATTACACGGATACCTGACAATTAGCATTCATATCCAAGTCAAACCTATCTGAAATTTTTTTACCCGAAGAACCAATTGTCTTGCCGGAGGAAATATTAATAGCGACCCGTAATAAATGAATCAGTTTAGTTCAGATTCCTGAGTGCCTTTGCCTATTTTAATCGATAACGATGACAAGGATACGCACCAGATGCAATGCCCCCCCCCCCATGAATGAGGTGGCATGTCGACCACCAATGTCCAAAATTGCCCGAGGACAGTAGCAGGCTCTAAATGACCTACTTTAGGACAACATGGCTACATATATGAACATTGTTGCATTGTCGGCCATCCTGAATAAGGAGACCATGCTCGAATACATTAATCCTACATGACCGGGGGGACTTTTCGCCTCCGCCCCCCCCCCCCCATATGTTTTCTACTTCTATCTCCAGATGGACAAAATACTGAGAGCTGATACTCCGTGAATTCGTAGATTATCATATTGAGGTCACATAATGAGGTCTCGTTATTTGCATGACCCTCGAGCAGAGTATCATGGGTAAATTCAAAACGGCGGCAATATTGGGGCTCCAGAAAAGTGATATTTGCGTCAGATTACTCCAACATTTGTGTTTTCCCGCATGGAAAAATGGATAAAACCTACTTTATTTCGTATGTGTTTATTATTTACTAATTTATCGTGCAGTTTTTGCGAGGAAAACGTCTTATTATAAAAAATAGGAAAATCGACCAAAAATGTTTTTTTTAGAATGAAAGTAATTTTATTCTATGTCGATCTATAATTCAAATACTACAGCCAGGCTCAAGTTTGGGCTATAAATTGAAATCAAGCAAATTGGGGGTTATTCACCCATCATCTGATATGCCATTTGCGACTATCTTGGATTTTTATCGTACCGAGTTGGGAGTGAAAAGCATGTCAAAATATACAGCGATAGAAAAATATCAAAAATGATTGATATTGTAAGTATGCTCAGTATGAACTGTCATGGATTGGTTGATGTAAAAAGGAAAAAAAAGTCTTCAATATCTGCTTACGTGACACTCACAGTGATTCTACATAATTCTCCTAACAGCGAAAAAATGATATTGGTATTGTGGCGCCTTGGTAAGTTCATCCCGGTCTCGGTCATGTCATCATATCCACAATATAGATATTGAACCTCCAAACAATTTTGTTTCGAGTATGTATGAGATAAATCATGTGAAGTCGTCATTAACCGCAATATAAATCCCAACAATGCAGTAAAAAATAGACACTTGTATAATGTACGAGAATTTATTTTTATGTTCACCAATGCATGCCGATAATTATATATAAAAAAAATAAACACACGAACGTCAACCAAAGTGCATACAAAGAACGAAAATGATTACTTGGATGCTTGGAGAACATTTTGACCCCCGAAAAACAAGCGTCCCGTGTGGTTAGGCGGTCGTAGATCGGAAACAAAGATAAGCACTGAAGGTAAAAGCTGGTGATGAAAGTGCTGAGATTCGGTCAAAATGACCCCTCCTATATACCGACGAACGATTATAAGTTTTAAACCCATTATTCGCGGCCTCCCGGGTTGGGTGATGGAAAAGAGGTAATAATACAGCAAAATAAATACACCAAAAATAGACACTGGTATAATGTACGAGAAATGGGATTTATTTTTAAACCCACCAATGCATGCGGATAATTATATCAAATAAATATAAACACACGAACGCCAACCAAAGTGCACACGAAGAATGAAAATGATTACGAGGACGCTTGGGGGACATTTTGACCCAAAAACAAAGCGTTCCGTGTGGGTAAGCGGTTGATGTCATAGAAGATGTGAGTTTGTATACATGTACTTGCAGCGGTGTGTGATGTAGAATTCTCAATGACTCAATCCATTTTGATGATTTCACATCATAAATCCCTATCACTGGAAACGTCATATCTCTTTATCCATTCAACATGGGAGACAGGGTACATTGGAATAGGAAGTGCATTGGGACAGGCTATCCAGCCCCATACTCAGCACAGACAATTCTGATCAACAGCCGATTGAACCAACGGCCGATTGATTGACAATCAACGGCCGATTGAATTTTCACCAGTACCGCTATCTTCTTCGTACAGGTCACGTGATCGGTACTGTGCGATACATGCCGATCACGTGACCCGTACGAATAGTAATGAGAAATTCAATCGACAGTTGAGGTTTGAAGACTGATTGCAAACACATCAGCTCCTCATGGCGATCAAATTATTTGCCTGACCAGATAAAAGTGGTGGCCAGAGAGTGGGTAGGGATTGTTTGATTGCTGGAGTCGTACAGCCGATGGAGCCTTATGGTCCCGGACTGTACATGTAAATTCAATAAGAGAACGCATGGCTGAGCAGGAACGAAAGAAGCCATGTAAACTTGGCTAAGACAATTTACTGGATGTTCATCAACACAACAGTCATAAGTGAATTTCGTCCGAACATCCAGACCGTCATAACAATCTTGATTGTCGTGATTGGTCAGCCGGCAGCCAACTATGGTTTTGTGGTCGAACCTTGCGCTAGCATTCTCCCAACGTCAGAGTTTGTAACCTCCCAAACCGTCGGTATATATGACAATAGGGGATATACAATCTGATGCCATGAGAATGTGCGCTAGAGATCCCACAAAAATTTTTTTAATGGTTTTAACATCTATGGAACATGCAGATAACGAAACCGAGGGGTGCCCATCCGGCACCCTTGAACATTTTGATAAAACACGTTGTTTCCATGGCAACCACATGACAGATATCATATGAATGTGAATAATTTGATCAATATCTGAATATTTTCCTTATCCTTGATTCTAGGGAGATCAAACTCCGAGTCACGCTCTACCCGAAAATGCAAAAATATCCAAGATGGCTGATTTGGTGACGTCACAGTGACGTCATTTTTTCCAGGAAAATGCATTTTTGGTCGAGTTGTTGGACTGATTTTCCGAATGTTTCATTTATGTAGTTTTCATCACATTAACTGAGGAATAAATTAAAGAATAATTATGTGATATGAAATAAAATACTTTTGGCCACTTTTATCTCACTAAAATAAAAGATCTAGACCAAAAATTGCCAAGATGCCATTCTTGTTGGGTCTATATGAACCCCATCTTGAATTTACTCACGAAGCTTTGTTCAGAGGGTTTAGCGAGTAGGCTAAAAGCATGGAGCTAAAAGAGATGGAGGCACAACTCCGTCAGATCAAAGTGTACTATGTGCGTGACCGCCTCAGCGGGATCTCAACGGATTAGCAAAGGGCTTAAGACAGGCTCGGTCTTGCTCGGCAATTATCGGTTTTACGCGCACGCGCCGTAGTAACATTATCGCGACCACTTAAAGAGATAGTGTATTGTGAATGTGAATTGATACTCAACCTCCCGCTGTTGGTAATATCACCGTGGCTTGTGGCATTACACAACTGAACAGATCATTCATTTAGGCAGTATGAACTTTGATCATGGGGGTAAATTCTCTGTTATAATTATTTGAATAAGGTAGATTTTGGGGGAAATAAACATAGCAAAAATGCCATCTTGTTTGTAGAAATGGTGTCTGGATACATTTGATTTATTTGTAAATTTTAACGTCTTCTATTTATAAAACTATATGTCAAAATCTATCATATGACAATAAAAATCCGTTAAAAGAGATTCCACTTTTACGACCATATCGCGTATTTTGCGGCCCATCAAACTTGTTAGGGCCTATCTAGAAAATACCAGTATGATTCATTTCTTTATTATCTGAAACTTGCATAATAAGTATAAGGAAATTATTGAATTATTTATTAATTATTATTAAAACATCACGAATAAAACCATACTCCAGGATGGTAAAGATGTGTTAATTATTTCCTTCCTGTTCATAACTAAATATAAAATCGTTCATAATATTGAACAGTTGAACGTATAAACATGTACTGAAATGAACACTGCACGTGTAAATAGCTCTCCACGAACCCAGCCATACGTGGTATCCAACAGTACATGTATGTCAATATATTGTTTTATTATTTTTATAATATTTTTTCTTAATTTAGACAGTTTACAAGGGCGTCTCGGCTAATAATTGCATGAACTGAGATAACTGTTAATAATGAGACGTTATTTGCTCGGGCATTTGTTGATTGGGCTCATATCCAAGGATGGTAAAGATGTGTTAATTATTTTCTTCCTCTTCATAACTTAATATAAAATTGTTCATAATATTGTATAGTTGAACTTCTAAACATGTATTAAAATGACCACTGCATGTGTAAATAAAATAAAGAAATGAACTCGCCACGAACCCAGCCATACGTGGTATCCAACAGTGCATGTCAATATATTGTTTTATTTATATATATTTTTTAATATACTTATTGCATTTAGATAGTTTACAAGGGCGTCTCAGCTAATAATTGGATGAACTGGGATATAGCTGTTCATAATGAGACGTTGTAGGGGAATCGCTCAGGCATTTGTTGATTGGAGCCTGACGATTACTCGGGGATTATCCTACAAGGGGGTATTGCTGATCAAGTGCCAATTAGCTAATAGCCTTAATATGGCACCTGAAGAGAAGAAAACGTCAAGCGTTCACATAAACCCATTTTTTCGCTTTCCTGTTCATTGCTCCTTAATATGATAACTGGTGGCTTAGAAAAATCTATTCTCTCTTATAGGCAGATTCATTTTGTCAGAGGTTTGAAATGCGGAAATTGAATTTATTTTGTCTTGAAAATGACCAGTTTTCACATTTTGACAAAATCCCTAATGTATTTTAAATCCCTAATTTCTATTTTAGCTCCATGCTAAAAGTTACTCCCACGTGATACGCTGCAACGTCTGAAATGTAAACTCTCAATGTTTCTACGTTCTAGAGCACCAAGGAGAAGTGCACTCAAAGTGGGGTGAAGTGGGTGGGGGCAAAATCTCACGCCCCATCTAAAATTTTATGTTCATGGAACGTTATGGAGTCAAATGCTCCCCGTACATGGAAAGATAACTAAAAGTTCGCCGCTATGTTTTGGACTGATTTTTCAATTTATTATTGATGCAATTCTCTACAAATAACCTGAGGACTATATTAGAAAATAAATATGTTTTTGAAGTGAAAATTTATTGGGCATTTCTATGCCAGAAAAGCCAAAAATCTAGATCGATAACTGCCAAAATGCAGTCGCCATCGCAGGTTTACTCATGATACCTTGCTCGAAGTGGTTTGCAAATAGGCTAGAAATGATATTGACAGGACAAGCCGAATCTTCCCAAAGCTTTAGCTCTCAATGTTTCCATGATCGGGAAAGAATCGCTAAGGCACAGGGACGACTCATTTCCACCGTTCGAAAAGGCTCCTAGTCGCGTAAATGCATTTCGGAATCGTTATTTTAGTTCAGTTATTATGCATGCGAATCCATCGAGCTGGCAATCACAGCAAACTATTGTACAACTCTAATCTCAAAGCATAGACGCACATACGTGTTTAGGAACCTGCTTTTCTGTGGTAAGCGATAACATACATGGTGAAGAAACGGCATTACCCCACAGGCCGCTGATATTCTGACGGTAATGCCTCAAAGACATCATCAATCGAGAATTTCTGATGCTTATTGTGTTTCTGTATCTCAGTGATATGCTTCTACTGGCGACAGTCATTGGTGAGTTTTGTGGGCGACAGACGTAAGAAAGGGCCGTGTTGACAATTAAGGCAGTAGAGGACGTTCATTTCTAGAGGATGATTTGTTTTTTTATTTTAGTTTTTTATTCATTAGGTTAAGAGAAGATGATCCATGGAAAAAAAATAGAGGGTCAGCATACTCGTTGAAAAAATATGGCAGTCAAATGCATGTATACCACTCAAAAGCCATAACACTGAATACATAGGGAAATTTTAGTTTTTTCTTCTTTGATGCTCAATAAATCAAACTTCCCAAGGTCAAATTTTCCCCATCTTGTTATATAATGCTAAACACATATAGTGCTTGTTGAATATGTAATCAAAACAGCGGGACACCATAATTTCTTAGGAAATATCAGCGGTATAACAGATAAACTGAATCTTTTCAGTCCTATTTCCAGGAGGGGTTGAGGGCGGGGAATCCGGGTGGGTGTGGGGAATATTATTGGAGTTCATTTATTAGCCATTTACAAGTTTTCGGGTTTTTTGAAAGTGAATTAGAGTGAATTTTGGGGAATCCAGAAGATTAATTTTCAACCTCTGGGGCACTTTACACCCTCCTACCGTTGAATCTAAAATGCCAATATTTTGGTCAGTCCTATCACACTATCGAACCACCAGTAAAACGACTTTTATTCCATTTTGAGATGTCTGGGTACTTTTGTTTGAAAATTCAGCTTGTTGTTGAAAACTCGACAAACCAACATGTTACTGTAGACCCATGAGAGCAGGGAAATGAACGTCCTCTCGACAAACCAACATGTTACTGTAGACCCATGAGAGCAGGGAAATGAACGTCCTCTCGACAAACCAACATGTTACTGTAGCCCCATGAGAGCAGGGAAATGAACGTCCTCTCGACAAACCAACATGTTACTGTAGACCCATGAGAGCAGGGAAATGAACGTCCTCTCGACAAACCAACATGTTACTGTAGCCCCATGAGAGCAGGGAAATGAACGTCCTCTCGACAAACCAACATGTTACTGTAGCCCCATCAGAGCAGGGAAATGAACGTCCTCTCGACAAACCAACATGTTACTGTAGCCCCATGAGAGCAGGGAAATGAACGTCCTCTCGACAAACCAACATGTTACTGTAGCCCTTACGAGAGTTAGGAAATGAACGTCCTCGACAAACCAACATGTTACTGCAGACCCATGAGAGCAGGGAAATGAACGTCCTCTCGACAAACCAACATGTTACTGTAGACCCATGAGAGCAGGGAAAATGAACGTGTCCTCTCGACAAACCAACATGTTACCAGACCCATGAGAAAGCAGGGAAATGAACGTCCTCTCGACAAACCAACATGTTACTGTAGACCCATGAGAGCAGGGAAATGAACGTCCTCTCGACAAACCAACATGTTACTGTAGCCCCATGAGAGCAGGGAAATGAACGTCCTCTCGACAAACCAACATGTTACTGTAGACCCATGAGAGCAGGGAAATGAACGTCCTCTCGACAAACCAACATGTTACTGTAGCCCCATCAGAGCAGGGAAATGAACGTCCTCTCGACAAACCAACATGTTACTGTAGCCCCATGAGAGCAGGGAAATGAACGTCCTCTCGACAAACCAACATGTTACTGTAGACCCATGAGAGCAGGGAAATGAACGTCCTCTCGACAAACCAACATGTTACTGTAGCCCCATGAGAGCAGGGAAATGAACGTCCTCTCGACAAACCAACATGTTACTGTAGCCCCATGAGAGCAGGGAAATGAACGTCCTCTCGACAAACCAACATGTTACTGTAGACCCATGAGAGCAGGGAAATGAACGTCCTCTCGACAAACCAACATGTTACTGTAGCCCCATGAGAGCAGGGAAATGAACGTCCTCTCGACAAACCAACATGTTACTGTAGCCCCATGAGAGCAGGGAAATGAACGTCCTCTCGACAAACCAACATGTTACTGTAGACCCATGAGAGCAGGGAAATGAACGTCCTCTCGACAAACCAACATGTTACTGTAGCCCCATGAGAGCAGGGAAATGAACGTCCTCTCGACAAACCAACATGTTACTGTAGCCCCATGAGAGCAGGGAAATGAACGTCCTCTCGACAAACCAACATGTTACTGTAGCCCCATGAGAGCAGGGAAATGAACGTCCTCTCGACAAACCAACATGTTACTGTAGACCCATGAGAGCAGGGAAATGAACGTCCTCTCGACAAACCAACATGTTACTGTAGCCCCATGAGAGCAGGGAAATGAACGTCCTCTCGACAAACCAACATGTTACTGTAGCCCCATGAGAGCAGGGAAATGAACGTCCTCTCGACAAACCAACATGTTACTGTAGACCCATGAGAGCAGGGAAATGAACGTCCTCTCGACAAACCAACATGTTACTGTAAAGCCCCATGAGAGCAGGGAAAACGCTCCCTCTCGACAAACCAACATGTTACTGTAGCCCCATGAGAGCAGGAAATGAACGTCCTCTCGACAAACCAACATGTTACTGTAGACCCATGAGAGCAGGGAAATGAACGTCCTCTCGACAAACCAACATGTTACTGTAGCCCCATGAGAGAAAAATGAACGTCCCCTTGACAAACCAACATGTTACTGTAGCCCCATGAGAGCAGGGAAATGAACGTCCTCTCGACAAACCAACATGTTACTGTAGCCCCATGAGAGCAGGGAAATGAACGTCCTCTCGACATACCAACATGTTACTGTAGCCCCATGAGAGCA
>JAVTVY010049776.1:0-23966 GCA_036873755.1 Hanleya hanleyi | reverse complement strand
ATCCCTTATATCTATTTCCACAGTAGAGAAGTTTTTCTTTTGTAGGGGAAAATATTTCACATGGTCGTATGACTGCGTAACGTATTCATCGTGATTTCCGGTAACTGGTACAATACGTAACAGAGGTACAAGACTATCGCCTACTATATGCGATTCTACGATGTCGCAATAGACGTACAAAGAAGTTAGTTGCATGTTTAAATGTCCTTTTCTATTACTTGTGTGAGTACCTATTCCATACTTATTATGATTAAATCCCAAAATTTCTTGTAAACGAGGGCTCAGTGTAACTGTAACGCCATTGTCCACACCTAATTTTGTTCGCTTAGTATGTTCGTTGAAATTGATTCTCACGCGCTTTCTGAAAGTCTGTAACTTTCTGTCCTTCAGATTGTCCAGTTCACGGATCACATCTTCGACTCGGGGATAATAGCCAGCGTCTAAAATGCACGTATAGTTTATATCATCCACCAACTGAATTTTCATGAACACAGAATCCCGTTGCACATTGAGAAACGCATTCGAGTAATGTAATTCTACTAACCCTACCTCCCATTCACCGTGGAGGTCGAGAGCCTGAGGAAGCTGCGTGGTATAATGGGTCAATGTATTGTCGGGGAAATACTCCATAGAACTATTACTGGGTAAGGTAACGTAAAACATGTTTACCGTTTTAACGATAAGTTTAAAGTGAAGAACGAGTAGTGCCCTTTTCACCTTATAAAGAACTCCATCTAGCTCTTTTCGGACCAGCACGGCGCGTTTCAGACCTCGCCCTTGCCCGACTTCGTTCAGGGGGTGCCTGCGGGGCGGCTATGCCCGGTGCAGCTTGCATAAAATTCCATCGACGAGGATTACCTATTAATCCTTGGGGTACATTCGTTTCTCTCAATCCTCTCGCAAACATTTCCCATCCTTGAGGATTAAAACGTCGTCGCTCTCGTAGTATATCGTTGATGAGATCAGAAATGTGAGTGTTTGCTATTACCCTATCTTTGTACACGAGCTCACCCTGATCGGACCATTTCATATTAGGGCTCGCCTTGATACGGTTAAGTAAAAGACGCGTTTTTTTCTGCATCGACTCGGGTACACTCTGTATAACTTCTTGTTCTATCAAATCTTCATCCTCGTGGTGTATTACGGGAGTGGTTTGAAGCGGCTGTCCTTGCGTTGATTCCCCCTGTACGACCTTAACCTTTAAAGGGCGTCGATCGTTGAAATATTAATTCTGAAACGTTAAATATCTTTGCAAGACTTGATTATATAGAGAAATTTTATCTCCTTCGGATAAATCCCGCCGTTGTAATACGTTCTCCATTTCACGATCCAAAGTTTGCATCACCGTAGCTGAACTGTCAGTGGGACCTTGTTGATTTTGTGACAGAGATTGCAACGTGCGTTCATCTATCAATGCCATCTTTTTAAACGGTTCCATTAGCTGCCACCAAATATACCGGAAACTAATGGTCCTAACACTGACGCAAGTGGAGCCAGTAAAGCTCCTAGGAATCCTCCTTTTTGTAGTATCGCTCTTTTTTTACCCTGAGGTGTACTTTTCTTAGCTAACTGTCGAAGCACGTTCTTATGTCGAGATAATTTTGCTTTTTGAGGAGATGATAAGTGTACATTGCCTTTTAAGACATTAAGCGCGCATTCGCAGAGACAGTCTAGCAATTCTTTGTCCGCACCCCTGATTATAATTTTACACAATTTTGGATTGGCTTTTGATAGTACTTTAACGGCAAGAGCGTTCCTCCTTAGTCTTGCAGACATGACGGCTGATATTAAACTGAACACGTTTCGACGTTACACAATTCTTTTATCTTCTCATGTATACATATTGAATTTCACCCGGGAATATAGGTGTACGCAATCTCATATGTTCGGCGGTATCCTGTCTCAAGTCGATGAAAAGATATCCGTAAGGTTCTGAAACAGCGCTGATGTACACTCTGTGCAAGAAGACTGTATTTCCCGGATACATTTGTTTGGCCAAATGCGAAATTTGAGATGCATCTCTCGGGTTTTTGAACACGACCATATAATGGCAGTTCAAACTTATAGTTCGATGCTCTCTGTTTTTACTAAAGAGATTCTGAGTTATGTAAATAACGCTAGCATTACGATGATGGCTGCCTTTAGTGAATAATTGACTGACTCTGTTATCGATCTCGCTCATAAGGTCATCAATTATTATCAGTTTTCTGTTTTCAGAGTTCAGTTCAGACAGTCCGCTCAATCCATCGTGAAAATCTATGTTCGGAAAATCCGAAAAAATAGGTTGCCATTCTCCATAATACCATATTATCTTTTCAGGCGGCTTATCGACGAGTTGGGAGACGCTACGAATTAAACGAATGACGAATTGAGTCTTTCCACTTCCCGTAGGACCTGATATCATACACGTGAAAGGATGTTTCATTCGTGTATCCATCGTGGACTGTTCGACGGTAGACTAAGTAGTCTGTAGGTAAGCATCTTCGTTTTATAATAATTTCTTATCCGTAACGCCGTTTCTGTACTGACTCGTATACACACATCATCTGTAAATTTAAGTAATACTAACGAGCGTGCCCTGCTCGTTTTTCCATCGATGAATAGTTCGCTGACTATTGTTTTATACGCTTTTAGCGTATGTACGCAATCCACCATATCATACCATTCTTTGAAACCATCATCGGATTTATTATTAAAATACGATGACAAGAGTAATAACGCCGAAATGATCATACTTATACGTTCCGTCTTTGTTCTTTATACCTTAGAGCCCCAACTGCTTTACCGATGTCTGTCACCCGTCGGATAAATTTCTCCCACTGTTTCAGATTAAACCATATGCCTCGTATAGTAGGTCGTCCGTTCAGGTAGTGACGAATATCAATCCTGATGGCGGACTTATATACGCATACAGTTACTCCGATTCGACGATCAATAAATATAGGCGTGGCCATACGACATGTATGATTGGTTGATTCAACAGTCGTCACGTTGGTCGTATTATTATTATTAATAATACTTTCGCATAATATCCTACGCGTTTGCAGTACTATAATAGGAACGCAAAAGCATAATAGCAGGACGAGCGTTATAACGCCTATACCCGCTTGTCTCTTGTTATCCGCACTCATCTTCCACTCTCTTAATCGATCCATGATATTGGGCATAATGCGATCAAATGTACGAACTTCCCTTATTTAATGTTTTTCATCTGATCACGTGATACCCATGAGTTAAAGGATTTAGGCCAACCTTTCCACTTTACGAAATATTGGGTTTTTCCCCTGTGGGTTTTTCTTTTCAAGATCTTCTCGATTTGATAATACGCATCTTTTGTCTTCTTTACTTTTTGTAGTTCGTGGGCGTAGAACGTTCCTTTCAACTCCTCTCCATTCATATCGCGTACTTTGTATACGGAAGGAGAACGAGGTAGCCTATGCGTTATTACGAAAATTTCATCCGTCCAGTTGGGAAGATATCCTTTTTCGAACGTTCTTTTTATCTTGCTTATGCGAACACGTTCGCCGATACCGAACCTATATCGGGGGGTGGACTCTACATGCAGTTTAGTACCTCCGTATAAATTATTTCTGACTTGTATTTCGTTCGTTTCATCGACGTCTTCAGGGGCCATCTTGATACTACGATGGTACGCGGCGTTATAGCCGTCTACTAATTCATTTAAAATGTCGATGTACCGTTTTGTATTTTTAGCCGTGAAGTAGCGATACATACGGTTCTTCAGTGTCCTGTTAAAACGTTCTACGACGCTGGCCTTGGTTTCGTTATACGTATGAAAGAAATAAATTTCATTTTTCCTGAGGTAACTCTGCACTTTACGGTTAAGGAATTCTTTTCCTTCGTCCGTTTGTAGATAAACCGGTTTCCTACCCCCTCTCGCTATTCTGAGTAAGGCTTTGACTATATTGTCACCCGTTTTAACTTTCACGGGGATAGCCCACGCGAATTTAGACAAAACATCTATACAAGTAAGAATGAAATTGCTATTCCTGTTCTGTTTCGAAAGAGAAGACATATCTACCAAGTCTGCTTGCCATAAACCGTCTATTTTATCGACGAACACTCTGTTCCTCTTAAAAGTCTTCCTAGCGGGTTTATGTAAAGTGTACGTATCTTGACGACTCAACCAATCCTGTATACGCGTCAATGGTATCGTGTGGCCAGCCTCTTTTGCCGCTCTATGTAATGCACGAGCCCCCGCATACCCCGATCGACTGGACGGTGTGTAGTACAATTTACGCAAAATACGATTGAGTTTTACAGAGTTCATGACCGTACGGTTAAGCGGTGAAGCAATAAATGACGCATCAATAACTACGAAACGTATATAAATAATAATAATTGAGCAACACAACACAATGTATAAGTTTTCATACGTATATTTAAGTGTAGAGAGAAGATATGGGGTGTACATGTATAGGGATTATCGTCGATAAAACGAGAATTTAAACATTCGTTCGTAATAGTCAAGATTTCATTGTTCAAACCGAGTGTTCTTAGAGCTAATTCATGGATTTCGTTTTAATACTGTCCAGGAGATCTCGTTTCCACTCGTCAGTCTTTAGTTCAGTGTTACGCCAGTCTTCACACTGATACTTCATCAGGTACAAGGGGTGTACATTCACTGCCGTCTGACCTTGGATGATGGCTTCAAAGTTTTTCATGACCGCCTTTTCATCAATACGCTGTAGAGCTTCCTCGAAGTGCACGTCGGCCATTTCGTCAGGGTCGTTCATCATGCAGTCGTGGTGTTTCTGAGAAGGGTCATCTATTTTACATCCTGCACAATGTTCACGCGTTATCTCTCCGATCATGGGTGAGATCTCTTCTATGTACGCCTTCTTTATAGCGTGCTGTAGAAATTGTTTCCTGCGGTTGACCATACGTATGGGTCGAGGATTGACCATGTCGTCGTCGAAAGCTCCTGCTTCACAGGCTTGAATAGTAGACGTCATTTCTTTCAGCTCGCAGTCGATGTCTTGAGTTTTGGCTTTCAGAGCACTCCACAATACAGAGTTCAGGCTGATGCCCTCCTTTGTCGGGTAGACTTTCTTCTTGTCGTAATCGCATTTTCTCCACCTCCTTAGATGTACATGTGATTTACCTTGATACACGTTGTGACTGAGATAAACGTCATCGTCTAAGTACAGCGGTTCAGGCGTCTGCTTATTACGGTTAATGAAGACATCTATCGTAGACTGGTAGAACTTTAGATTGTCCCAAGCTTTAGTGGTCATCGTGATACACTTTACGAAGGCAGAGTCCGCCACATCTCCGTGACTGATAATACGCAGTCTTGCCGTACCATTCTCGCCTAAGATTTCCGCACACACGTTGTAAGCCAGAGGAATCATGGTTTGCTGCGGGAACGTATACACAAGTGAGCTCGTCGAGAAGTGAATGGTAACTGAGACCTAAAACGCTCTCCTTTTATCCTATTAGCCGTCAAAGGGTCACGTGATGTTTTCATTGTTAGTTAACAAAGGAACAGCTAAAAATAGACATTACTGCTAAAAATAGACACCATACCGCCCTAATTAAACAGGTTTGACCGGTTAAACCGGTTTTTCCGGTTTCTTACGACCACGCCCTAATTACATAACACTGTTGCATAATTTAAACCGGTTTCTTACGACCACGCCCTAATTACGTCACAAAACCGGTTTAACCGGTTTCTTACGACCGGAAAAACCGGTTTGATCGGTTAACCCGGTTTTTCCGGTTTCTCACGACCACGCCCTAATTACGTCATACGATGACGTCACTTTCGTTCTCAATTCTGATTGGTCCACTTCCATCAGGACCCGTATACTACTTCCATGCAGTAGTTACTGAGAATTCACGATAACAAAATTTTATTGGGAAATTCAAAATGGCCGCATGGTGACCATATTGGATTTTTGAATCGGACCAGAAAAGGTATTTTGCACAACTAGACTCCAAGGGGAACTTGTGTACCAAATTTGAGAAAAATCCATGCAGTAATTCCTGAGAAATCGCGATAACAAGAATTGTTTACGGACGGACTGACGACGGACAGACTGACGACGGACGGACGACGGACTGACGGACGACAAGCGATTTGAATGAATTTATGGTTCATCAAAATGTTCTCCCTGGCCTTACTTGGTGTTTTTGAGGCATTTATAGAGAACATTTCCTCTTGTCACAAAAATATGACACTTTAATCAAACTTGGTACTTTCAAATGATCAAACTTCTTAATAACTCTTTCGACAATATGATTTTGGTTTGAGGCCTACATATTTTTCATAAAAATGAAATTTATAGTTCATCGAAATGTGCTCCTATTTATACGGAGGATTTTCTCTTGTAACAAAAACATGACTACATTTTGATGAACTATAAATTTCATTTTTATGCAACTGACCATCATAATCATTCCCAGGTTGATCAACACTTTGATCGGAAGCGCTAATGCTAGCGCTTTTTGTTGTTGTTTTTTTTTCATGACTACAGATCGTGGTGTTTGTACGCACATCGATGTATTCGTATGTATGGGGTGGCTCTGCAAAGATTTCTCCTAACAAAACCAATGAATGCATAATATAAATAGACCTAACCATGATTGGAAGGCAGATCAACTGGTTCGACTGCATCAAATGTTTTAAGATTTCGCGTTATCTTGGTTGTCACAAGAAGGGATGTTTCGGGAAGTTGGTCGGACACTAGATCGGAACTGGTGACGTGACTGTATTTAAACATTTGTACAACTCATTCATTTCCAAATAACCTGGATCGTTAATTCGACTGAAGCGACAAATTTCTCGTTCCCTTCAAATTAATTGGAGATTATTGCTTTGGTCGACGAAAAACCTTATTTTAATATATTTGGGAAACAACGTTAGATTGAATGTCAAAATGCTCTGAATGCTCACATTGTGTAAATTCCTGTATCGCAATTGCTCGTCTTCAAAACACGTTTTTTCACCATACTACATTCATATACACAGCTAACAGTAATGTCCTGTCTACATCTAGATCTAAATCAATATAGTTTGACCATTCCTCCGACGAAACTGTTCAGATGAACATAGCATGTCAAGAATGGTTCGAGAGAATATAGAGTACTATCATGTTTCGGGATTTCTTTCCAAAAAAGAAGATAAGATAGACTGTATTTCATATTAATTTGAACGAAACCTCTCATTGGATAAATGTTAGATCATTTCATCGGATTACTACATTGAAGAATCTTTCCTTACCCATATTCGAACGAATAATATCTGTATTTCTTAAGTCTTAAAAACATTTTTCCGTAATAGATTTTATTATATATTACATATAGATTGTAATGTAACATTTAGGTTCTCTGTCATTGGTATCTCTGAAAGTTGGTTAGATGCCAGTACCTCTCATCTCTTTGACATTCCAGGAAATCGGCCTTTTACGTTAACGACATATCAATAAATGTACCGTTCGCGAGGACTTGATATACAGTGGTACAAACACCACGATCTGTAGTCATGAAAAAAAAAAATGAAAAAAAGCGCTAGCGCTAGGGCTTCCGATCAAAGTGTTGATCAACCTGGGAATGATTATGATGGTCAGTTGCATAAAAATGAAATGTATAGTTCATCAAAATGTAGTCATGTTTTTGTTACAAGAGAAAATCCTCCGTATAAATAGGAGCACATTTCGATGAACTATAAATTTCATTTTTATGAAAAATATGTGGGCCTCAAACCAAAATCATATTGTCGAAAGAGTTATTAAGAAGTTTGATCATTTGAAAGTACCAAGTTTGATTAAAGTGTCACAAAAATATGACACTTTAATCAAACGAGAGAATATAGAGTACTATCATGTTTCGGGATTTCTTTCCAAAAAAGAAGATAAGATAGACTGTATTTCATATTTAGAATAAACGTATATGTTCCTATTGTACAGGTAACTTCGCATCTTCGCATCTTCGCGCTTCGAATCTTCGCATCGCAACTTCGCATCTTCGCGCTTCGCATCTTCGCGCTTCGCATCTTCGCATCGTATCTTCGCATCTTCGCGCTTCGCATCTTCGCATCGTATCTTCGCATCTTCGCGCTTCGCATCTTCGCATCTTCGCGCTTCGCATCTTCGCATCTTCGCGCTTCGCATCTTCGCATCGTAACTTCGCATCTTCGCATCGTATCTTCGCATCTTCGCATCGTAACTTCGCATCTTCGCGCTTCGCATCTTCGCATCGTAACTTCGCATCTTCGCGCTTCGCATCTTCGCATCGTATCTTCGCATCTTCGCATCGTAACTTCGCATCTTCGCGCTTCGCATCTTCGCATCGTACTTCGCATCTTCTTCGCATCTTCGCATCGTAACTTCGCATCTTCGCGCTTCGCATCTTCGCATCGTATCTTCGCATCTTCGCATCGTAACTTCGCATCTTCGCATCGTACCTTCGCGCATCGCATCGTAACTTCGCATCTTCGCCTTTTTCCATCATCGCATCTTCGCCTCGTAACTTCGCGCATCGCATCTGTAACTTCGCATCTTCGCATCTTCGCCTTTTTCCATCATCGCATCTTCGCATCGTAACTTCGCGCTTCGCGTCGTATCTTCGCATCTTCGCATCGTACCTTCGCGCATCGCATCGTAACTTCGCATCTTCGCCTTTTGGATTTCATGTTCTATTGCCAAACACGCGATGGCCCTTCTCGGCCATCATACTATACTGTACACAGGCAATCCTCTGCCTGGTTATCACCGGCACAGTGACTTGCGTGGCAGGGGTGTCTTCGTCGATGTTGTTGTTGTTGTGATTATATGTATATATATATATATATATATATATATATATATATATATATATATATATATAAATTCAACTGTTATTTATATATATATATATATATATATATATATATGTATTCAACTATTATTTATCTATATATATATATATATATATATATATATTTTTTGCAAGAATATAATTATTTCCCACCTTTTCATACACCGCAATGACAGTAAATGTCATAAAATGCTTTATATACGCCCTAAATCGATCTGCATAGCCCTCCTCTACTAGATCTCCGTCTCTAATGACAAGTGTGGTTACTCCAATGTTAAAGAATTCGCCACGAATCCCGGTACACGGTCCGCGGTAGGACATTCTCCACGATATGGCTGTTTTCCAGTAACTGATAAAAGACTTCCGAAGACTTTTGAAATCGAGGCCGAACGGCTTCGAATGCAGGAGAACTTACCTCATGGCATTCTCCACGCCCGTTCAGTTTTCACCATAGTTCACGTCTGCTCATCCATTTACTGTTGGTTGTCTGCAGACACCCGAATTACCCCTTGTACCGGGATTCGTGGCGAAAGTCGGTATACGTCTTTAACATGGAGTAACCACACTTGTCATTAGAGACGAAGATCTAGTAGAGGAGGGGTATGCAGATCGATTTAGGGCGTATATAAAGCATTTTTTGACGTCTACTGTCATTGTGGTGTATGAAAAGGTAGGAAATAATCATATTCTTGCAAAAAAAAAATGTATATATAATCACAACAACAACAACATCGACGAAGACACCCCCTGCCACTCAAGTCACTGTGATCACCGGTACGCATAAATTCCGTGTCCAGATTTAAAGATAAGAACATACGTCACTGAACTGAATTTCAGACGAATCGTATTCTGATAATACTAATAAGACTGATTCCCATAAGCAAAAATAAAGATAAAATGTGCACATTTGCTCACTCTCTCTAGCAAACACGTGTTGCTCTCTAGAATCTCAATGACGGACTGTCCAGTTCTCTTTCCTGACCTATATCCGGACCTCACTACGTCACACTCTTGTAACATTGACCGGAGTAAACCAATGAAAGAGACGGCATCAGGGAAAAGCTCATTATGTCACTTTCCCTCTATGACATCCGCACAGTGAAATTTACACAGATGACAAATTTTCCTCTTGAAAATATAGAAATATATTATCCATTAGGGTAGCAGATTTTGATTTAAGTCTGGTAGGTTTTCAATCTAGGTGGACCAAGATGGTAAATCAGGGGAATACCATCTAGACGTAAGGCTATGAAAACCTCGTGCGAAATGTTCGCCGATATTCTACGAGATCCCATAATAAGCCAATCACGACCATTTCAACCTTTTTGCTCTGACAATGATTGACGTTTACTTCAAGGAGATTAACATCTTCGCGCGGCACAATCTTTTGATATTTTCTGCCCTCTATAAAGCCAGACTTTTCGGCGGGAGTAAAATCTTTGATGTTTACGGACCCTGTCTGGAAATGATGCCATATTTGGAAACTTTTTCAGGATAATGTTTATATATTAGACCACGAGCTACCGTGTGTAATTACTGTGGGCGTGATTTTGAAATAGTTACAGCTAGCTATCCATCTGATTGGCTAACAATAGTAGTTTCAACTCGCACGGGATTTCTATAGAGCTGAATTCAGATATAATATTCCGTGATATTATATCTGAGTTTACTCAGATTGGTAGGTTTTGTAATTTTCAAAAAGAAGTAATGAGACTTCGAAAAAGTTTTTGGAAGGGCCAAGTCGTTCGATTTTGAAAAGATTTAGAATCACCCAATATGGCTCTTGAATCTTATTGAACATAAGTGATAAATTGTCATTAAAATATTCGACATTTTTATCAGAGGGTGGTATATAATTCCAAGTATAAAGAGTTTTGAGTTAACTTCTATATCTACGAACAGAGATTCATATTCGCCGCTGTCGTCCATGTATATCAAGTCCTCGCGAACGGTACATTTATTGATATGTCGTTAACGTAAAAGGCCGATTTCCTGGAATGTCAAAGAGATGAGAGGTACTGGCATCTAACCAACTTTCAGAGATACCAATGACAGAGAACCTAAATGTTACATTACAATCTATATGTAATATATAATAAAATCTATTACGGAAAAATGTTTTTAAGACTTAAGAAATACAGATATTATTCGTTCGAATATGGGTAAGGAAAAATTCTTCAATGTAGTAATCCGATGAAATGATCTAACATTTATCCAATGAGAGGTTTCGTTCAAATTATCATCGGTTTTGTACGTTGATGTGTCAATGCCATTCAAATCTAAAGGATAAAACTACAGATTTTCAAAACCGGGCAAACACGAATCGTCGGGTTCAAGGGTTGGAAGATTATCTATTATATCGGACTCATTATTAAAGGGTACTTGTGATAGGTAATTCCCCGGCACATGCCCTGTGGAACAATGTGTATCCTTTGACGCTGAAGAAGAATAATTTTACAAGATGGTAAGGACCAGTGTAGCTAAGATATAGTTTTAAATTAACATAAAAGTGGACTATACATACATGTCGGGATTGTCTGTGGATACACAAAATGCAAAGGCTGGAAAACCAGCAACAAAAGCATTTACAACAGCGCATATACATGTTTGTACAAATCTGTGATGGGTTAGAAAACTATCACAAGATCTTAAACAATAATGACGATTTACCTATGCATTAAATTGTATTGGGCAATGGAGCAATGGCATATTTGTAATATAATGGAATCGGAATTGGGAATAAAGATGAAAACGATTTATAATGCTAATTGCAAAGAATTGCACAAAATTGTGTGTTGATAGTGTAGCGCCATGCTATGCTAGAAGGAAACTATTATCATCAATAAAAATACCACACGTTGTCGATTTCGCCGGGTGGATGGAAACGAATGTATTACTAATATTGTATTAATATCCTCCATGGGAGATAAAGTCAGTAATATATCCAGACTGTTACATCAATCATGTATTGTGTATACTCACCCAGCTCGGAGAAGATAACAATGATGGGAAGGTTAATAGTTATCACAGCATTTTGTACATGTATATATGTAGATGGTATAAACACGGAAGAGAAAATAACTGACTGTACAGCTGGTAGGATGGAATAATATAATATATTAGTGCAACATTAATATATTAATACATACAAAGCTAATATAATGTGACACATCTATTTCAATGTATTTATTTCTTATTTAGGCATATCCTTAGTTAATTCTGTGCTACCAATGAGAACTGTTACGGCAGTTGATTGCTGGAGAATTTCTCCAGTACACATGCCCTTATAAAAAGGTATAGAAATGAAAGATAAACAAGCGCTGGATGAGCGCAAAGACCTCCGTCGAGGCAAAAGGGTCCGTAGGGGAATACATCACTGAATAACATAGGGCCGGATGCCAAGCTCAGTTTTGCATTTGTTGGACGTAAACTTCACCAATGGTAATTAACCTGGAACTGAGGGTTCCCCACTAGCATGTCCAGCTACATGTGTAGGGATGTGGAAGTCACATTCCCCGCAAATAATTGGAATACTGCTTGAGACAGGCTCTTTCCCACCCCCACCTCCCCCTGAGAGGACGCCCCCACCCAAATCAACACGTTAGCGGCAGAAATGAGACCCCGTGTGCCTAGTTTTACCAACTTGCTTGTGATTTTATGCTATAGGCCCTACACATCAACACTTCATCTTTTGTATGTGTACAGTATAGCATCCTCATTGACAGAATCTTCTACAAAACACACCTGATTTTACCGACACTCCGTTCTGACCTATCTCAGCATCATGTGATGATTCAATGCGCTCGGAATAATTTTTTATACTGGTGTTACAGGTCACCTTCACCATCAATTACCATGAACTTGTACATGTATCACATTCATATTGAATGGTGATGGCTGATGAGAATATTGCCCATATGGAACAAATGGCTGGATTCCAGTGAATAAAAAGTTGATGATAATCATAAACAACATACAATTAATAATACTTTCAAATAATTGTTTATTCCTTGTCGACATCAATATAATACAGACAATATTATGACTGAATCATGGTAACAGATATTCAAGGGTATATATGTCTACACTAAACTGAAGGAGACCCATGATGCGTATTATATTATGTTGTAAAACTTCACTTGCTAATCTCGATTATGTTGCTTTTTGTGAAAATAAATGAAGCTATGAAAATAAATTTAATATGATTGCCCATTGCCCTCAAATTAGAAATATCTTCAGCAGCTAAATGTAAGCCAATCATAACAATATATAACACCATGGTATTGTTGTAATATCACCCAGGTATTGATCTTTGGTTAAGAATGTAATGATATACACATATACCTGTTCTTTGTGTTATTCTGTATGCAGTTCATTCTGTATGTATTTTATACATGTACATATACCAGAAGTGAAATTGAAATTTGAATAAAATAATCAAAATACGTTCGGTTTTTACCTCTACTCAGGAAATGAAGTCTTTGTTACTAGAAGCTAAGTCATTCCCTGGTCAAGGGAGATAATTTTGTAAAAAAAAACAAAAAAACAACAAAACAAACAAGTATAGATCCACACTGGTGCAGAGCAGAAAGTGTTATGACCTTTGATGATATTTGTGGAGCATGCTGCAGGACTTCAACTTCCATGAATCTGATATTATCCACACAATCCCATTCTACATGATATTTTTGCCATAGTACCGATAAACAAGATCCCTTCATTTATGTGAAATAGATCCAGGAGCTATTGGGAGCTGCAGGTTTTGTAAAAGTTAGATCCAATTATTCTGAGAGAAGGAATGAAGTCCGGCATGGTTGGTTTAAGTTAGAACTGGGCATCCTTGGAAATGTCTGACCGATTGACACATGTATCACTCTGCCGGTGGTCATTACATGTGTAATGTTTATTTCCTGAGCAATCAGCTGAGGGATGGGGGGGGGGGGAGTTGTGGCCAATCACTGACTCTGATTTTTACCACCACTGTCATTCCACACCTGTCTGACACAGCTGCACCAATCAATAGTCTGTTTTGGTTTTTCCATTTCATCCAGTACATCCATTGTGTAACACTCCTGTTGCATCTGATATCAGAAGTGCTGAATCCATGACCTGCAGGTTGGAATCAATTGTATACATATTTAATATCAAAACTCACTTCATTGAAAATGTTTATGGCCTTCATTATATTTCATTCTTTCGTCATACACAACAAGATGAGATCCATTATACCAGTTCTCACAGCATACGTGTACTCAATAGTACTGGGACCTGAATGGTATCCTTACTCAAGGTAATTTGAGAATAGATTCAAGAATAATTTTTAATTCAGTGCATTGAAATGTTAATTGACATGTATCATGCTGGGAGATAAAGCTTTGAAATGGAAATTGCAGGCCTGCAAGTGGCTCACAGTGAAAATATAGGAGAAAATATAGGAGGAAATTTGCAAAAATATAGAAGTATAAGAATTTTCAGAATAAAATATAGGAAAATATAGGAAATAAAGGAGTGTAAGACAGGTCTGTACTACATTGTGTGTTCCAGACTTGGTAGTTTTCTGGTGTTTAATCAAATGATTTTCACGTCCTAGTGGTGGTCTTTCAGGCGACCTGTTCTGTTGTTTGATTCAGCATAGAGAGATTGAAATGATTTGATATTTGCCGAGCGAGGCGAGGCGAAAAAAAAAATCTGAAATGTATTTCCCCATGTCAGTTTGACTCATTACAGAGCAGTGATGAAAGTTTTCATGAGAAAAAGTCAAAATATAGGAAATATAGGAGGTTTTGAGTAAAATACAGGAAAATATAGGAATGTCTCAAAAATATAGGAAATATAGGAGGCACTTGAAGGCCTGGAATTGAGACAGAGAAACATGTGGTTTGACAAACAATAAACTATGATTTGATCCTTCATTACAATAATGCTGGTAAATATTTTATAAATGCACAAGAAATTCATGCCTCCCCTCGCCCCAAAGGAAATATAATTTATCAGCAAAATTTAGAATAATTTATTTTTTAAACAACCAGGGCAACGATTTGGTGTAAGACTCACGAGATATAATTGACAAAGGATCTGCTGGAAGTTGTATTGTCAGTCCTTTGTCCAGGATATTACCTTTTCAATGAGAGGTCTTACACCAAAGCCTTGCCGATATCAGTGGCGCGCATAACATCCCGTGCATTTGATATGCAGCAACAACAACAACTTGGAATATTTGGTTGGCTTCGGCATAAGTCATCAGCCGACAAATACTTTCCGACATATAGAAATGACGGGTGGTATACTAGGAATCATTGTGTTCTAATGACATAAAATAGCGACAAAAAACTTACCAGAAAACGGCAAAAAATCGCATCGTCCAAGACGTCCATCTCTACAAGCAGGGGAACCGCCATGTTGAATCTTCTGCTAGAAGCCACCAACCTGACTGCCGTAAGTCGTGAAGCATAATGGGAAGTGGAACCCGACTACAGAAGCAAGGCCCATTGAAATGCAGTCCAATGGGTGTCCCCCATTATTTCGTTTTTGTCTAAAAAGAATGCCTCAAAATTTCGTCGGGAGCCATGGTAAACCCTATTGGAGATCACATGAATCATGGGTTCCCCATATGACAATTATTTGGCGGGAGATTTCACGTTGCATTCCTAGACCTCCGTTTGATCGACGGAGGTAAACAGTGACTGTAAAACTGTATAGAATGGAATAATTTGATATGTTAATATTGTAAAATGACTACATACAAAATGACACGTAGATACATACACTATCCTGTTAATGGGAAAATTTAGGCAGTTGACTACCACGGAAATTATTCCGTGCCCTTGCCCCTTAAAGCCCAGGGGGATCTGAAAGATTTTGACATATTTTTTGTCAGGTTGAAATTTTCAAAAAGGCGCTAAATTATCAAGCACGCATTATTTCATCTCAGAAAGATAGGAAAACCCACTAAACACAAGAAAATATGACTATTTCTTTGAACTAACTCGAAAATGATTTTATGGAGCAAAATTGACCAAAAACTGTGGTGGATTTCTCGAAGTAAAATTTGGAAATTAAAGAAATGTATTGACTGCTTAACTCACGAATAAAGTTGAATCATCTCCTCGTTGAGGGTTAACAAGAATGACCTACTTGAAGTTATTGGAATATAGAATGCTACACGTGGTCAAACAAACTGAATTGTTCAGAAAAAATGGCGTTTCACATTTCTTCTTGCTCGGGTGGACTTTTTGCGTGTGGTTGTTTCGTGTTGTTGTTGGCACATGGTTCAGAGGGTTAATTTAATTTAGCTACGCACGTTTATGCTCACCCATTTTCATCGACAAACGCTTTCAGAACATGCGATCGGAATGCAGAACCATTCAGCTGAGAGGGCTACTCACCGAAATTCACTATCCTACCGTATTTGTTGTCTAAATTTGATGTAATTAGACGAATGTTCTGTTCTTTCCTCAGTTTTACTAAATTATCAAATCTGGCGCGATTTTTTTAGTTGCATGCGACAGGGTATTAGAGTAAGGCGGCTCGAAAAAGTATATAGAGAGGTTGACACAAATAATTAATGCTTTTCTGTCGAATTAAATATTTTGTCGGCTAATTGTCACCATATTTCACTGAATTATGATGCTTTGATGTTTGTACATGTTATGGACGATATTCCCGGCATGCCTATTTTGGCGTATGAATATTATTGACATGTGATGGTTCACCTTGTTTGAAGAAAAAGCACGTTCTGTCACATTCCGAGCTGTGTGAAATCGAAGCGCTAAATTTGATTTCTATGTCAACAGATGGGTTGAAAAGTACGTATCTAACTGTGTATTTGTGGAAAATTTGAATTTGATATCTGCTGTTGTTTATCTTCTATTGAATTATCTTTATTTCGCTATGGAGTCGAAGGTAAAATGGCGAGATTTCAGCGGTCATTTGTGTACACATGCAGAGTAGAAAATGTGTGCACGGTCACGTGCTTCAGGAGAAATGGATAATTTTGCTCGTAGGTTCTCCAGAGCTTATTAGTTGAGTCATTTTGTTTATCCTTTTCCTGGCCTTTTCTGAAATTCTTCGTCATTTCATTTTTGCTTCACAAAGGTATTGAAAACATTTCCCCCCAAAAAAATAAATACATTTTTTTGTTATTTCATGTCTCGTGGTATCATTGTGTCATAAAATATGGTCACATGTCCATCTTATCAGTCATATTACAGAGCATTCACCAGGAGAACGGTCACATTTCCGTACTGTCACTCGTATTATAGAGCATTCCGAGGAGAACTGTCAAATGCCCATCTTAAAAATGATAATGTATAGCATCCAGCAGGAGAACGGTCATATATCCGTCATCTCTCTCATATTATAAAGCATTCCCCAGGAGAACTTTCATGTGTCCATCTTATGAGTCACCTTGTATATCATCCACCAGGAGAGCGGTCGTATTTCCGTCATGTCAGTCCTTTTTTCGAGCAATCATCATCTTACTAGTCATGTTGCACCGCAGTCACTAGTTGAACGGTCATATTTCCGTGCTGTCAATTCTTTTTAGAACATCTCCCAGGAGAACTGCCACATATTCATGTTATCGGGCATATTGTACAGCATCCACCGCGAGAACAGTCTCATTTCCGTTCCGTCGATCATAGTGTAGGGTATTCTCCTGGAGAACTGTCAGCTGTCAATGTTATCAGTCATATATTGTTTAGCATCCATCAGGAGGACGTTAGTAGTATATAAAGGCTATTACAGCGCATATTGACCTACTTTTTTGTTCCCCCCGGTGGAGGATTGAGGAGGAACTTGGAGGTCACGGGAGGGTCACAGAGGTCAAGTGCAGTATAGTTCCGGCAGAAAGACCAAAAAGCTACCTCCAGCACAGGAGAGTTCCAAATTTGCATATCACGTGACCCAGGTCAAAAATGTATTCATCCGCGGTGATGCGTTCATGTCTGGCGGTGATTCGGTCGCGGGAAAAACCTTCCGCGGAGAAAAAGTAGTCCCTAGATAAAATGGTCCGATTGGGTCGAGTAAGGTATCAAAGTGAAGCTTATGTGAAGGGGCATCTAATGGACTGGGGGTGGGGTTGACATAGCGTTATTCTGCGCATGCTCGGTGGCCCAAGGGTATGGAAATAACCGTTTTGAGATGTAGGGGAGCCCCTAGTGGACCGATGGGGTCGAGTGAGGTATCAAAGTGAAGCTTATGTGAGAGGGCATCTGATGGGCTGGGTGTGGGGTTGAAATAGCGGCATTCTGCGCATGCGCGGTGGCCCAAGGGTATGAAAATAGACGTTTTGGAGCTAGGGGAGCTACTAATGGTCCAATGGGGTCGAGTGAGGTATCAATGTGAAGCATATGTGAAGGGGCATTCAGGCAATGGGGTGGGTGCATGTAAAATTTTTCCTGAAAAAAACCCCCCGGAAAACGGACTTTATCGAAAAATCCGGGAAAATGCCTATATGGGGTATGGGGGGTATATTGGTCGCCGGGCTTAACGGGGCTTGCCTATCAATAGAGTTATCTCCCCCTAGTTCCAGGGTGGGTGTATGTAAAATTTTTCCTGAAAAAATACGGAACACGGACTTTATCCTAAATTACGGAAAATGCCTATATGGGGTATGGGGGGTATAGGACCATCCTGGGAAACCTACTTCTCGACATTTGCGGTATAGGTTGTGGGGTCTCGTTTTCTTAGTCTCGTCATTTAGAACATGATAGAAAGTGTCCCGGCACGAATCGGTGAAATTTTTGAAAAAAGTCACCGAGCCCCATATAGTCCCATACTGGGGTATAGGATCAATGTTTGTCCCCCTGGGAAACGTACTTCTATACATTTGCGGTAGGGTTGTCGGGTCTCGTTTTACTCGTCTCGTCATGTAGAACACGATAGGAAGTGTTGCGGAGCGAATCGGTGAAATTTTTGAAAAAGTACGATATAGTCCCATATAGACATATATATATAAATATATATTCCCATACTGGGGTATAGGACCGATGTTTGTCCCCCTGGGAAACCCACTTCTCGACATTTGCGGTAGGGTTGTGGGGTCTCGTTTTTCACGTCTCGACATTTAGAACACGATGGGTAGGGTTGCGGAGCGAATTGGTGAAATTTTTGAAAAAAGTCACCAAGGCCTGGGTAGGCCCATAGGCCTATACTGCATGGCTATGGGTGTATAGGGCCATACGGGGTGGACATGTTGGAGTCTAGGTGAGTCCCTGGTGGTCCAATGGGGTCGAGTGAGGTCTTATTTTGAAGCTCTCGTGCAGGAGCATCCGACTGGGCTAATGGTTCGTCCGTGTTCAATAGTCTGCGCATGCGCAGTCTGGCCGTAGTATAGAAAACAGGCATTTTGGGTGCTATGTAGGGGTGTGTTTGGGTTAGAGATGGGCTAACCACGGTTCGAATGGGTCGTGTGAGGTGTCAAAGTGAAGCTTGTGTGGGGTAGAGTCAGAATGGTGTGTTTTTGAATGCAACTTGCGTCAATCTGCGCATGCGCAGTTGGTTGTAGTAAGTAAAGTGACCATTTTGGGGCAGTACATGAAGGTGTTTGGGGTAGAGAGGGACCATCCTTGGTCCGAATGCATCGTGTGAGGTGTCATTTTATTGCTCTCGGGGTGTACATTCCGATTTGAGGGATGTCCGCGTCATCTGTGACGTCATCGGTGACGTCATCGGTACGAGTAGTAGCGAAAGTGGACATTTTCGGGCAGTACATGAAGGTATTTGGGGTCGAGATGGGCTATTCACGGTTCGAATGCGTCTTGGAAGGTGTCATCTTGTAGTTCTCGGGGTGTACATTCCGATTTGAGGGATGTCGCGTCATCTGTGACGTCATGTGACGTCATCGGTACGAGTAGTAGCGAAAGTGGACCATTTTCGGGCAGTACATGAAGGTATTTGGGGTCGAGATGGGCTATTCACGGTTCGAATGCGTCCTGGAAGGTGTCATCTTGTAGTTCTCGGGGTGTACATTCCGATTTAAGGGATGTCCGCGTCATCTGTGACATCGTCAGTACGAGTAGTAGCGAAAGGGGGCATTTTGGGTGCTATGTAGGGGTGTGTTTGGGGTAGAGAGGCACCATCCTTGGTTCGAATGGGTCGTGGAGGGTGTCAAAGTGAAGCTTGTGTGGGGTAGAGTCAGAATGGCGTGTTTTTGAATGCAAGTCGCGTCAATCTGCGCATGCGCAGTTGGTTGTAGTAAGTAAAGTGGCCATTTTGGGGCAGTACATGAAGGTGTTTGGGGTAGAGAGGGCCATCCTTGGTCCGAATGCATCGTGTGAGGTGTCATTTTGTTGCTCTCGGGGTGTACATTCCGATTTGAGGGATGTCCGCGTCATCTGTGACGTCATCGGTGACGTCATCGGTACGAGTAGTAGCGAAAGTGGACATTTTCGGGCAGTACATGAAGGTATTTGGGGTCGAGATGGGCTATTCACGGTTCGAATGCGTCCTGGAAGGTGTCATCTTGTAGTTCTCGGGGTGTACATTCCGATTTGAGGGATGTCCGCGTCATCTGTGACGTCATTGATGACGTCATCGGTACGAGTAGTAGCGAAAGTGGACATTTTGTGGGTGCGTGGGGTGAGTTTGGTGTAGAGAGGGACTATCCTTAGTCCGAATGCGTCGTGTGAGGTGTCATTTTGTAGCTCTCGAGGTGTACATTCCGAGTTGAGGCATGTCCGAAGCATCTGTGACGTCATTGTTGACGTCATCAGTAGGAGTAGTAGCGAAAGTGGACATTTTGGGGCAGTGAAGGAAGGTATTCGGAGTAGAGAGGAACCATCCTTGGTCCGAATGCGTCCTGAGAGGTGTCATGTTGTAGCTCTCGGGGCGTACATTCCGAGTTGAGGGATATCCACAGCATCTGTGACGTCATTGGTGACGTCATCAGTACGAGTAGTAGCGAAAGTGGGCATTTTTAGCAGTGAAGGATGTTATTTGGTGTAGAGATGGACCATCCGCGGTGCGAATGCGTCGTGTGAGGTGTCATCTTGTAGCAACGCCCACCAAAGCCATTCTTAATGCTTCAACGCCCTGATGAAATAGCTCAGAAGCTCTGATATTCCATGGAATTGTCACTAATTCTTCGAAATGCAGTGACGCCCTCGACGCCCGTCGTTACGCTTTAACACTCTAACATAACACTATGATATAGACCGGAGAGAAAACAACAACAACAACAACAACAAGGATGACACATGAGAGAACAACAACAACAAGAAGTTTTTTTTCATATAGTTTATTCTCCCCAATGTTACATCATACCCACGCTGGGGGAGCCGCGTTGGGTATATTTACAATTCAAGAAGATTCTTGAGGCCACCATTTGCATGTTTTATATTCGTTCCTGTCCGTTAGATGTATTCTTGTCCAATTAGAAGTCTCCATTTCAGAAAGTTCCATCTTCGGCCATGTTGGCTCTGAACCGTTTATTCTAATCACCGTCGGTCAGGCCAGGATACCGTTGAGGCAACATATCCTCAGATAGTTGTTTGCGCATTCTGAGAATCTATCAGTGCATGGGTGAATACTTTCATCCGATGGGGGTGGTGGTCAGTTTAACCACGAAGAACGTAACATTGGTTACTCTCTCCACTATCCACTTGGTGTTGGGGCGTTGTTGTTGGGCCCATTCCAAGGGATCCACGGTGGTCAGGTTCTCCAGCATCGTCTCTAGCGACGCCCGGTTAATGATGGTAAACGGTTGGTCAAATACCCGGATGTTACTGCTCGGGTAAAAGTATCGGACTTGATCTGTCTCCTTATGCTGCAGCACATAACCAAACGCCAGATTTAATTTGAAGGACGTTGCTTGGTCATTGAAGATGGCTTCCACGTATCTGCGTAGACGGACGAGGTCGGTCAGTCGAAAATTGTAGATATCTTGAATAGGGCGATGACGGTGGAAACAGTGCCGTATCATGGTCCAATGGCGCCGATAGATGTCACTCACTGGATGGGCGCCCTGTAAGAGATTGCTAGGAACATTTATGGGCTCGTCCAGAAAATGTTCGATGTTATCAGGCATATGACTCGAAACCGTAACGGTGGGGTCCGGCTGGATATCCAGGCTCTTCTGAACTGTGGGTATAGACGGGCTCTCCTTCATCGCATCACCAGTGGCATTCGTCTCCCCGGGCTCATCTTCACTAGGTCTGACTTTCCGCGGCTCCTCTTCAGTAGGAAGTTGTCGCACATGCCATGGTACCGGGGCATGAATCAACCGTTGGTGTCGCAGCAACTGACTGCGTCGTTTGAAGAGTTGACCACAACCGTTACATTGTTCAGTCGCGTCCTCGTGGAATGAGCGTTCGTGGCACAGTAAATGATCCTCCCGATTGAATGACCGTGCGCAGGTTGTACAAGTATACCGAGCATTGTTGTGTGTGGAAGCCTCGTGGCGTCGTAAATTATCTAGACGAGTAAACAGCTTCTGGCAAGTTGTGCAAGTGAACTTCTTGGTGGTTGACAGAGTGTCTGATGAAACAGCCAGGCCGCTTCCCTTTTATAGAACGCTAGCTGGTGATCTATTTTTAGCACACTCAGTTCAACTATCCCCAAGTCGAGGGCCGAGCCGTGACATCTTCGGTAACCTCCGTGTCTCTTCGGTCATCTCCGTAACGTCAACGATCAACATGTAGACATATAGAGTATGTACGGCATGTTATGGTATTCATCAGTGCATGAGTGACGCATTCAGCCGATGGGGGTAGTCGGTCAGCTTGGTAACGAAAAACGTAACATTGGTTACCCTCTCCACTATCCACTTGGTGTTGGGGCGTTGTTGTTGGGCCCATTCCAAGGGATCCACGGTGGGCAGGTTCTCCAGCATCGTCTCTAGCGACGCCCGGTTAATGATGGTAAACGGTTGGTCAAATACCCGGATGTTACTGCTCGGGTAAAAATATCGGGCTGCGTGGTCTGTGTCCTTATGCTGCAGCACATAACCAAACGCCAGATTCAACTTGAAGGCCGTAGTTTGATCGTTGAAGATGGCTTTTACGTAGCTGCGTAGGCGGGTGAGGTTGGTCAGTCGGAAATTGTAGATATCTTGAATGGGGCGATGACGGTAGAAACAGTGCCGGATCATGTGCCAATGGCGCCGATATATGTCACTCACTGGATGGTGTTCGTGTAACAGATCGCTAGGAACATGTATGGGTTCGTCCACGAAGTGTACTTTGCTCTCCTCGTCGTGCAAAATCTGGCCCAATGTCTTGTCGTCGGAATTTGACTGTTGAATTAGGGCGACATCATCATCTTCAACCCTCGTGCGATGGGTGGGAGTTCCCGCTTTCTCGACACTGGTGCCTACGGACTCTTCTACCTGCAGACGTGACTGCAGAACAGGGTGTCGTGTGCGTTGGTGTCGCAGCAACTGACTGGTCAGTTTGAAAATCCGACCACATTCTTCGCATGGACGCTTGGGTACTTCATGGCGTGCACGTGTGTGGCGCTGTAAATGATCTGGGCGCTGAAACGACAGTGTACATATCGTACAGCCATGCCGGGCGGTTCCTTCGTGCTTGGTAGCCTCATGGCGGCGCAAGTCGTGCAGACGAGTGAATGCTTTCGAGCACGTAGTACAAGTGAACATCTTGGTGGTTGACAGAGTGTCTGATGAAACGACCAGGCCGCTTCCCTTTTATAGCACGCTAGCTGGTGATCTATTTTTAGCACAGTCAAACGAACCCCCACAAACAGGTCAGTACCGTCTCCTTTCTTTCAATTCACATCGAAAGTGACGTCATACCCCAACATGTCTAAACATGATCCGACAACATGAAAAGGATGCAGGTCAAGTGCACTCAATGACCTGGTGTACACACGACCTTATATGACCACTCACTCACTCATGTGTGTGTGTGTGTGTGTGTGTGTGTGTGTGTGTCTGTTTACCTGTGTGTCTGCGTCTGTGTGTATGTGTCTGTGTGTGTGTGCATGCATGTGTGTGTGTGTGACCAATACATATGGACTGATGATGGACACATGTTCATTCCTATATTTAAAGACTCTACCACCACCACCACACACACCACCACCGACTCCACCAACACCACCACCGCACACCACCAACACCAACGCCACCACCAACGCCACCATCAACGCCACCAACTCCACCAACGCCACCACCGGGCGTCAACGCC
>JAVTVY010049775.1:0-24781 GCA_036873755.1 Hanleya hanleyi | reverse complement strand
AGATGGCTTGAAGCCAAAACATCAAAGAAACACCACAACAGATTGCCCATCTAATTGTTATTTTCACAAATAATTGTCTTGAAAATTTGAAATAAAATTTCTATAAATCAGTTCACTCTGAAATATTGACAAAAGCACGGCCTGGGATGGAACCCAGTACCTAGCCATGCATTATGATTACAATATGGCGCATCTGTGTGAGCTTTCAGCTCAAACCTGTGTGAGCTTTTTGCTGGGTAAAATATCATTCAACTTGATAAATTCACACAGAAAAAAAAACAATAAAAGTTGGCCAAAGTCACCCTATTCTATGGTATCACCTACTGTTGAGACGTAATACTCAGTACCAAAGGAGAGTCATCCCTTGAAAATGTTTTCAAATTACCGTAATCGTCATCTGTTTAAGTATTGAGATACCCACAGGTCGGGTCCTTATGCAACATGCCAGAGACTTTGAAATTATCATCTATATTTTTAGCCCCAACAAGAGCTTTGACTTCCAAATAAAATATGGTATCTTGGAACAAGGCATATCCTGCTCCGAGCAAATCAGATGTTCCAAGTTTGAAACTTTTGTTAAGTCTGTGCGAAAGCTATTCTAGCATGTCTCGTGTAAAATTCCAATGTACAAGATCTCTATTAAACAGACTTCCAAATTTCGAAAATAGTTATTTTCGCCTGAAGGGGTTGGGAGTAAGATCGGCTGGATATTGACAATAATCTGAACCTGTGGTGAGACAATACTACATCAAATTATTTTGGCAAGTACTCATGGTCGGATGGATGTATGGATGGACACTGAAGAAACATTATCCCTATAAGGATACTGACATGGTTATACCTATACAGCCTCGATACAAACCAGCTCAGGACATGGATGCTACTCGGACTCCAGACATAAGACATACGGTAATCCCTCCAGTAATTCAATCTCTCAAAATTTGATCACCAATTTAGGGCATTAGATCCAATTGGTTGTTCTAACACAGTCTACAATTATTGAAAAGAAGAAATAATGGATTATATGCATGACATTGAATCTTTTTGTCAACTTCTTGTTCTAATAAATCTGATCACCTGCCAGGTATTACAGTGGGAAATTTCACTTCCTGTGATTGAATTATTGGGGGATTACGATATGTGCATGCACGATAATCTCTTTATTGTGTCAAATGAATGCCTCTATGTTGCTTACCTCCAGACGTGCCAGACTTCCATTCCAGATTATAAGTGACTATTGTGTGTGCCTGCCCATATATCACTTACTCAGAGTTATGACACGATCCGGAAAGAAAAACGCTGACTGGGTGTTGTTAACCATAGCCCTAACTGTCACATTGTATGTTTCCCCTTTAGTAAGAGCTGGTGTTATATAGGACGTGACATTTCCATCTGCTGTGTAATCGTTGATTATATCTGATCCTCCAGCTGATACTTGGATTCCAAACATGTCCACATTTACCCCATCAAGTGTCCAGGTTACCTTGATCCTCCCACTGTAAGCAGGGTCTTCTACTGCTATCACATCTGTAGGCACTGATGGATCTGAAAAAGATGGGAAAAAGTCAAAGTTCTGAATCATTAGTGAAATAATTACCTGTTATTAGTATTAATGAATGAACATCATGATATCATCTCCATCATGTATGTAAACAGATTTAATGATCCAAAAGGAATCAATTATTCACTCGATCTCTTAACATTAGATTAAATTGGGAGGATGAATGACAGTAGGAAAATTGACAAACTCAGATGTGCAACCCATGTGAGTCCAAAGTAAATATAGCTTGAAAATGAAACACTTTCATTATCCAGAAAAGCATCAGATATTGCGATGGTATTACACAGCCTCATTCACATTCACAGACAAGAATGTGCTGGCTAAATTAGACACTCCATTCAATCTTCTCTCCAATCCCCTGAAAATATTAGAAGAAATATACGTATACCTGTACATTGGTACTTCCAGAACAATATTACAATAATAAGACTATGATACACTGTAATATACCTAAGGTAATGTATGTACTATCAGACCAATCAGAGTCTATTTGATATGACCAGGACTTTATTCTGACACTATAAGTCTGTCCTGGTATCAGACCAGGTACATGTATAGTTATGGCAGGGTTATCAGGGGATGTGATACCCGTGTTGTATATCTTGATGAAAACTCCATCCTGTGTTCTCATTTCTGCTGTGACCATGTTCACCCTGCCACTTCCACGCCCCCATGTTACTTTGAGAGATTCAGATGGGCTCTGGACGATTTCAATAAGGACCGGTGATGAGGGAGCTGAAAAAATGAGAGGAAATAATTTGGGTGGTAGTGGAGGATGTGCAAGACTTCAAAAACATATTGCAAAACTAATAGTAGCAAGAGAAAACAATTTTTCAGTTTTATAAATATTCTTTGAAGGATAGCGATTCCAGCCAGACATTCTACTGATATCCCAACTTGGTGCAATACAGTAGTTTGAACATGTCACAAGGTACGGGAAATTCTCTAATACATATAATTCAATAACCGTCAATTTTTGAAAAAATTCAAACTGTAGTAAAATTCACTCTAAATTCATAAAAAATATTATCAGCACGATTTTGAACCATTCTGTAAACTCCCTGTTCTAATAAATACGATGACCACCTAATTTTACGATAGCAAATTTCATTTTGAAGGTCATGCTGATGTGTTGGACTTCTGAATACTTACGCAGCGTCAAAGGTCCATAAACATCAGACAGAGCTGTGAGAGTGTAGGACTCCACAGTAACTCTGATGTTGTACTGGTACAACATTGACAGAAAATAATTATGCTTCAGGAACAAAGTTCTTACTAATCAGTCTCAAGTTTATGTACCATTAAATTTTACTGACCAGTATCAATTAAAAGCCCACTGTGACAGCACATTACTCTGGTATAGTTGAAGCTATTGATAGTTTTAGACCTCACTTACTCAGTATGACAAAGTTGGTTGACAGAGAGAAGTGACTGAGGATCCCAGTCTCTATCTTTGAGGCTACTCTAGCTGTGTAGTTCTGTCCAGACACCAAATCAAGTAAAGTTATACAAGAACTCGTTAGGACTCAACTGCCACAATCTCTTCTCTGTCTACAGGTAAGACTTGAAGATTGTCACCTGCGTTAGTCAGTTTAACAGTAAACACGACATCGGTAATATTAACAGATGGGTGGTCCCATTTCCAGGTTACAGATATCGTAGTTCCATATTTGCTGAGAACAACGTTACTGGGCACTGAAATAATACAGAAGAACAGAAGTATGAAGAACAGAACAAAGTAAGAGTTCCATTACTGCAACAAAATCGAATGAGGCGTATACAAGCAAGGTTGAAATCATCAATTAATAATTCCACACTCTGAAATCTTTGAACCTATCTCTTCTCTAACTGGTCAAAATGGCATCACGTGATGTGAAATTAAAAAGTTTACTCCTCGATAAACTTAGCATTTCAAACATTTGTACCAGACGATGAGTTCCCGAGGTTCCTCATACCGACGGGTAGATTTTGTAGGACCTAAGACAACATATCCACTAATTCATGACACTAACATCTAAATTTATTAAAAATAAAGATAAAGAATTAACAATTACATGAATTTCATACGGAACCGAACGCGTATAAATGGAAGTGGAATTTATGAACTGGACAAGCACAACGTAGTGAGGTGTGCACACCCAGTGCAGACAGTGACACAGCACTGACGTCTGACCAGTCATTTACCAGGCCTCTTAAATTATCCACAGCATTTTCATTCATTTTCAACCCTCAATGGCTAATTTGATAAATTCTTCTGTCCTCGAACTATGTATTTATTCCAAATGTAAGGCACATTTGTACATGACTTTTTTACATTGCAAATGGTCCAGTTTCCCACTGTTCAACTGGTGCAATGTTATCCTCATTATTATTGAACAAGCCACCAGCAAAAAAGTGGACTACGTAGAAACTTAGATGTATTCAGAGATTTCTTCGCCAGTGCCTTTCACATGAATCGTAACCGTGTGGATTGGGTACCATAACATCTCGGTCATACCTATCCTAACCCCCTCTGGCAACCGGCCAATCTGCCGGATACGAAAGTTTCAACCGAGCATTTTAATGTTTTCACGGGGTGGGATCTACCAAGAATAGATATCAGTTATGGAGTACCATCAGTATCAAGCAGAATGATTTAAACATATGAATTGAGAACAATGTTTTGCTGTATTTTCTTCTGCCAATTGTACTGTGGAGTGATACAAAGATGAGCAAAGAAAATCGGTCCAAGTCCGGGAAATTCCCTCTAGCTCTGGTCGATGACCCTGCGCCGTTTTTGGTAATAGTTCTTTCGTGTTTTGCCATAGTTCTTTTTCCAAAAATGAAAACACGTCAACCAAGGATGAAAGTGTAGAATTGTAATGATTGACTTTCGCATTTTGCAGTTTCATTGGGATATAAACTGTCAACTGATGTGGTTCAACCTTCATGTAAACTGAGCTCGCAAGCTCACAAGTTTACACAGTTTGAATATCATTTGACTGTTAATACCCCAATGAAACTGCATAATGTGAAAGTCAATCCTTAAATGACAGAGACTGAGACTCAGATATATTGCATGTATACACATGTACATGTACATCGTGTAATGAAACTTGAATGTCATTAGAAACAATCAAGTCAAAATACAGAACATTAAAAGAAACTTCTACAATCAATATTTATAGTAATGTGCAATAATCATATTATGGATCTGACTGCAGTTTCAAGCAATTCTAAGGTGTAAATTTACTCATATGGATCAATGGTGAAATATTTGTTAACATTAAGGTATGTTAGTATTTTGTTGTCAAATTATTTACGAAAAATATTGATACATGTACTAAATTATGAATCCTAGAACACATACCTGGCAGACAGTATACAGAACAGTAGAAGACTAAAACACACTAGTCCGATAGACCATTCGTCAATTACAGCTGTTGTCACGTCTCAGCAAGTATGTGTCTGCTGGGAACAGAATTATATATCCAAACTGGGCAAGTTTATAGGATAAAGAAAGTGAAAACGGACAAAAACAAAAAATATGATGGAATGGTTGCAGGCTTACCTATTTTAACAGAAAGGTGTTAAAAGCTTCAACGTAAATCTGTTTTAACATTCTTCCATGAGGTAAAGTGTCTTTGGTTGAAGTGTTAATTTGGGAAAAATGCCACTCAAGGCTTAGTTCAAATACACTATTGAACAAATTTTGATCATATTTGTTGGATATCAAATGAATTCTAGGTGCATGTGTTTTCCAGAGAATCTACAGGTCCAATCTTTTTGCTGAATAATTTCAGAGATATAAATGTAGAATATTTTGGTGACTTTCCCAATAAAGGCAATAGGTTAATTTGCCAAGTCCTGACTGCAGGTGGAAGCTCATCCACATTATCACACTTTTTTAACTCTGGCGAATATTATTATCTCATAAGCTTCCTTTAAATTTCTCTGCCTCCCCTCAGCCATTGCAAGCACGAGGCTGGTTAAACAAGATAATAGAGACAATGATGCATGTTTGGGGACAATTTCCATGTATTAGCTCAATTATATGCTGTGCAGGTGTTAGCTTACATCACAAAGTTTACATTAAGGGCTTGGTAGCCCACATAGGGGTCAAAATGATGAAAACTGTTTTATTGCACTTTTCTTTAATACTACCATATATCAATTCTTTCTCCAGGGGAGATTATTTCGGTGAATATACGTTTACTTCTAAAGGTACAATTTTAGCCTTCAAAATATTATAATTAGCGATAAAATTTTCGCATGCTGGAGTGGAGGCGCTAAGCTGTCAAGTGCAGGGGTCCTAACTCTCAGTTAATTTGCCCAAATCTGTTTAGCGCTTTTATTCTGTTCGTTGATTTCTCCGGTGTTTGTAAGTTAAACCGTTTATTTCTTGGAAAGTATTGATCATGGAGATACAAATGTTGGCATGGTTATTCGGAACTAGGTAAAGAAAACAGAGGTGCTTCGATTTTGTAGATGTTGTTCTGGTTGCTGAGATATTGCTGTTCAAAGTGTGGCCATCGCATTTTATATAATTTTGTTCAATTGAAAACCCATAAAATTCCACAGAAAATGATCCGAGCCAAATTTTGAAAAACTTAGGCCGATGAAGGCTTGTTCTACTCGGCAAAGTTATCAACTGAAAAGAAAATTTTGAACTTCTCAAACCATGAACGTTTGAAAACAGAGGTTGATTTTTGATGACGACATGCGTTTAAATTTGAATAAGTTTATTCCTATCGACTGCACAACCAATAAAGTCAGATATTTATAATCCCAGAGAAATTTGCTTTCCAGTAATATATATCTATATGAACCATGTGCATAGTTTACGCAAGAACAAGAGAAATTGTCAGAGGGTGTGTGAAAATCCGCTTGAGTGGGATGAAAGCTTTTAAGGCAAGAAAAATAGACCTGTTGCTCAGTGTGCATTGGTCTGATCCCTGGGTGTGAAAAAAAAATTAACAAATTTTTCATCAAAGTTATCTCCCTTGACCAAGGTTAGAGCCACCAACCTTGGTTTTGTTATGTACTGGTTATGTGGTGTTCGTGATAAAGGGAAGGCTGCCAGCTGTTGAAATAGTATTCCAAAATGAATATTTCAGTTTTGGGCATGACAATACACTTCCCTTATTATAATGCTGAACTTGGCGGATAAAATATTGTCACACTATGGAGTGGTTCTCACTGCAGCAACATTCATACGGCACCTTTATATTGGGGGGGGGACATACATGTAGCAAGAGCCGTGCTGTACTGAAATCCATTTAGGAATGAATCACGTTATAAGGAGGCACAAGTGTACGATGATTCAGTGGCTATAACCATCATAAATCTTGGGGGCTAATCCAGAATAAAATTAGCCCGTCATTATAACTCCCTTCCTTATTCTCTTCGAATCATCATTAAAAGTTGTCCTATGGAATGCAAATGATTATATGAATTTTCCAATACACAAGTTAGAAGCCTGCATTAGCTTGATTGAGACTAAGATTTGGCTGCAAGAGCCGTCTCATTGCCACTGTTAGTGATGAATGAAATCGTAAAAATTTAGCATCCTATGACAGGTCCTTGGGGGTTGTGTGACAAGAGAAGATAAACATCATGACCAATGGATAAATGTATTTTACTGACAATATTTGTGTGATCATTGAAGATCTCGCCAATAATTGTTTGAACCGTTAAAACAGATCTGACTTATCTCATTTATTATTTGTGAAGATCTGAGTAACTTTTGTTATCTCATGAGCATCAGGTGACACGTGAAGACAGCCAAGAGTTTAGGTTATAATGAGATAATACAAACAAACAACACTGAACAGACTACATACAATAACAGGACACCCTGACTCAGCGCAAGATTTATTTGAAGGAGCAACAGTGCATACAATGTAGAACAGAAATAGAACCTAATTAAAAAGAAGTTTGTTTGTGGTAACAAGACCCTCAACTACAACTTTGGATCAGTTGGTAGGAAGCATTTATTTTTTATTCGGGGTGAAGAAAACAAGTATCGGACAAAAATGTTAATTTGGTGTAAAACTACCAATAAAACATGACGGGCAAAACTCCTCAGCCCCAGCGCAAGGGTCAAAGTGGCAAACAGCCAAAAAGGTTGTATGGCAACAGTGCATGAAAAAAGGGATTCGTCCTGTTCCTGAAAGAAATAAATGAACGGATCCAGAACATACAAAAGGCAAATCTACAAGGTAAACTGTTGTGTGCAAGTTTTGTGATCTTTCTTGTAGTATAGTTTTTGAGATATGGTGAAGACAAAAAAAGTTAACAGACAGGCACACATGGGTGTAGTTAGACAATTGCTCATAACAATACTCTTTTTCCCATATGGGCTGAGGAGTAAAAAACACATTTTCTTGAAAAGTTTTGAGTAGGGCTTTTTTTGATGGTAAGTTAGGATTACACCAACATGGTTAGGTATGGTTACCACAATTTTGTTTGTTTTGTTTCAGGTTATCCCACCACTGAGAGTGATGTGAACTATCCCACCACTGAGAGTGATGTGAACTATCCCACCACTGAGAGTGATGTGAACTATCCCACCACTGAGAGTGATGTGAACTATCCCACCACTGAGAGTGATGTGAACTATCCCACCACTGAGAGTGATGTGAACTATCCCACCACTGAGAGTGATGTGAACTATCCCACCACTGAGAGTGATGTGAACTATCCCACCACTGAGAGTGATGTGAACTATCCCACCACTGAGAGTGATGTGAACTATCCCACCACTGAGAGTGATGTGAACTATCCCACCACTGAGAGTGATGTGAACTATCCCACCACTGAGAGTGATGTGAACTATCCCACCACTGAGAGTGATGTGAACTATCCCACCACTGAGAGTGATGTGAACTATCCCACCACTGAGAGTGATGTGAACTATCCCACCACTGAGAGTGATGTGAACTATCCCACCACTGAGAGTGATGTGAACTGAAGTTCTCTCCCTTTACATGTCTGGGCGTAAGAGTGTGAGAATGAGTCAAATCTTGTCTATAAAGTTATCTTCTGTGTGTATTGGTTGTGTAGGTTGATAACTAATATTACAGGAAGTATTGTCACAGTTTATTTCAGTACTTTCTACAGGACGTTGGTAAAAGAGTACATGACAGATAATCAATCCTGATCGATATGTGTATCTTTAAAGGTTCTACCAAACCTCCCCTGCACACTTTACTTGAAAATGTATTGAAGTCGTAACCTTTGACCTCTGATGTCAGAGTCTGATTACGATTACGATAATATCGAATATTCGGTTGTGTAAGACGTCATATTGTGAGGTACATTGCACACCGATTGGGTATGACAAAATCATCAACTTGACAACATCATCAATTGGGTATGACAACATCATCATTGCCACTGTTAGTGATGAATAAAATCGTAAAACTTACTGACATGTTCTTGCGGGTGACAAAAGTATCTCCAGTATAAAAATGCAATTTTAGATGCCACCTGTGCACAAAAAGGAGAAAATACCACATTTCTAATATCAGGAGATAGCAATAACATTATTTGTGCAACTAGTGAAAATCACAATGAAGATTTATTGACAATTGTAACCAGTTTAGTTGTGTGACTAGATACGATAACCAATTGTGTGGCCACTGAAGATATCATTAATATTTGTGAACTATAAAAATCTACAAGCAGTTAGAGTGCCCACATTTGTATGACCAGTAATCTCGCCAAGATTATAAAATGTGAATATGTACTAACAGTTGTGACTAATGAAATTAGTTGTGTGACCAGAGAAGATAAAAAAACGGATAAATGTATTTTACTGACAATATTTGTGTGATCATTGAAGATCTCGCCAATAATTGTTTGAACCGTTAAAAGAGATCTCACTTATCTCAGTTATTATTTGTGAAGATCTGAGTAACTTTTGTTGTCTCATGGACATCAGGTGACCCGTGAAGACAGACAAGAGTTTAGGTTATAATGAGACAATACAAACAAACAACACTGAACAGACTACATACAATAACAGGACACCCTGACTCAGCGCAAGATTTATTTGAAGGAGCAACAGTGCATACAATGTAGAACAGAAATAGAACATAATTGAAAAGAAGTTTGTTTGTGATAACAAGACCTTCAACTACAACTATGGATCAGTTGGTAGGAAGTATTTATTTTTTATTCGAGGTGAAGAACAAGTGTCGGAAAAAATGTCAATTTGGTGTAAAACTTCCAATAAAACATGAGGGGGAATAACGTGCAAAACTCCTTAGGGGCCGAGCAAAATTTACCTGGGGACGGGACCGGTGCATTTGTGGAAGGGACCAGATTTTTTTTCATGCAACCAGGGACGGGACATGTAATTTTTTTAATGCGGTGAGAAACGGGACAGCAAGTTTTTTTCTATCGCCAATATTGCACAAAAAAATTATATTGGACTGAGAGAAGTACTGCAGATCTGTATTGGGGGGGGGGGGGGGGGTAGAATTGAGCTTGGTGCATATGGGGGCCAATGTCAAGGCCAATAACACCGACAAAACACATCAGGTTTATCCATTTCCCATGTATGTAATGCTAAAGAACCAATCGTCAATCAAACCAGGGCGTCGAGATGATTTGACCAAGAACCACTCTGTATTTCACCCTCGGTATTGTGATCTTAGTAAATGAACAACACTGTAAATTGAGTATCACTTATTGCTCCAGGAAGTTTTTTTCACCACACCGTGCGGCGGGACAGGAAGTTTTTTTACCATACCTCTGTACGGGACATGTACTTTTTTCGATCAAATTTTTGGAGGGACCAGACTTTTTTTCCTCCGACTTTTGAAGCTGCACCGGTCCCGTCCCCCTGGTAAATTTTGCCCGGCCCCTTAGCCCCAGTGCAAGTGACAACTGGCAAGCAGCCAAAAAGGTTGTATGGCAACAGTGCATGGAAAAAGGACTTCGCCCTGTTCCTGAAAGAAATAAATGAACGGATCCAGAACATACAAAATGCACATCTACAAGGTAAACTGTTGTGTGCAAGTTTTGTGATCTTTCTTGTAGTAGTTTTGAATATGGTGAAGACAAAAAAAGTTAACAGACAGGCACACATGGGTGTAGATAGACAGACGTAAATGCTCATAATAATACTGAGGAGCTGAGGGCTGAGGAGTAAAAACACATTTTCTTGAAAAGTTTTGAGTAGGGCTTGTTTGATGGTAAGTTAGGATTACACCAACATGGTTAGGTATGGTTACCACAAACAAATTCTTCTTTTTATATTTTAGGCTATCCCACCGACAGTGGTGTGAACTATCCCACCGACAGTGGTGTGAACTGAAGTTCTCTCCCTTTACATGTCTGAGCGTAAGAATGTGAGAATGACTCAAAACTTGTTTATAAAGTTATCTTCTGTGTGTATTGGATGTGTAGGTTGATAACTAATATTTACAGGAAGTATTGTCACAGTTTATTTCAGTAGTTTCTACATGATGTTGGTAAAAGAGTACATGACAGATAATAAATCCTGATCGATATGTGTATCTTTAAAGGTTCTACCAAATCTCCCCTGCACAGTTTACGTGAAAATGTACGGTATTGAAGTCGTAACCTTTGACCTCTGATGTCAGAGTCTGATTACGATTACGATAATATCGAATAGTCGGTTGTGTCAGACGTCCTATTGTGAGGTACATTGCACACCAATTGGGTATGACAAAATCATCAATTGAGTATGATAACATCATCAATTGGGTATGACAACATCATCAATTGGGTATGACAACATCATCAATTTGGTATGACCACATCATCAATTGGGTATGACAACATCATCAATTCGGTATGACAACATCATCAATTGGGTATGACAACATCATCATGAGGTCAACATTGCGTTTGAGCTTTATGACGTTGCTGACGTTACAATGGAAATGTCACCGAACAATTGCTAAGATTGCTCGTATCAACTGATCGTAATTAGACTCTGATGTCATGGGTCAGCAGGTCACGGCCCTTTACCGTTTTCAAACAAATATGACAATGGAGGGATTCAAGTTACTTTTTTCAAACTTTGACCGTTCCCAAAAACAGCAAACATCTATCAAATGTCAAATATAATCTCTTACGACAATTAAGCATAAAAAGTATGGTGTGTCGGGACCATTTGGTAGAACCCTTACCTTGTCTGTAAGAAAATAAGCTTATAGGATTATAACACCAACATGACCAAATGCAGAAAGAGAAATACATTCTAAATCAAAATTATATCATGACAAAATATAATGGTTCAAGAATAATGTAATATACATCTATTTACACGCAATTACTAGACATACTGGAGTAACCGGTACTGTTACTTCATGGATATTTCATTTGCACATATAACATATGGCCTACAATGTAACATAATCAGGTCAAATAAGTGTATTGAATCTATCAATTAATTCGCCCACATAACTTCTCTAGTCTGGTTCACCCTGTGTCCTGTTTTTACAGCAACAGAGGCCCCTGCATCATTCATGTACATATCCTTGTCAGATGCATCTATACTGCAGTCTTTTCGTTCTTGAAAACAGCACGAGTGGTGTAAATCACTCCCCTGGTAAGATTCTAGAACTGCAAATAACCCTCTTGAAGGCCTTTAGTATGCAAAGAAGTTGTTGTGAAGGCGTGTTATTTCCACTCGCCTAGATCAATTCTATGAGAGTGATTAGGAGTATGGTGTGATCACACACCTCAAAAACGAATGACTGATACTGGCTAAATATTTGGCATTCATGTATTGTACATGTATGTATCAATTAATATTTAAAATTATACAATTACAAGCGTCTGGTCCGTCATTCATACTTCAGCCGTCGTCCATCAAGGAATATCCGCGCCTATAATCCAAAGCCCTATTCCATATTCCATATAACAGTATTAGCACCAAATACAAAAAGACAATCATAGTTTACATAAACATAGGCTAGTTTACTGCAAGAGAGAACGGTTTTCAAGGATCCCGGTAGGACATCATGATGTTCCAAAAATATCAAATCCGTATCACTGATCATTATTCTTAATCCATAATATTCGTTGCAAAGTCGTCATCCAGAGAATGATGTATCTCAGTCAAGCTTTGATTTTGACTGTTCATATGAGCACCATGAGGATCTTGAAGTACATGGGTTCATACGGCCCATACCCCCGGGTTAAGCGAAACGTTACGCCATAGATCTTGCAAGCTACTCTCGTATTTTGCTATCAGCATGCGATATGTATCGCCAAATTTGAGAAACTTTGAGTGGAGACGCTTGATGGTATAGCCCTGTTTTATAAGTTTCTGCAACAATGTTTTGTGATGTTGATTAAAATCGTCACATTTAAAACAGGATCTAGCAAATGCTACTAGACGAGATATGTATGGGCCATATGCAGGTCCCACTGGAATATTCCTGTCCTGAAAGGGATAGTTTACGATGTCGAAATTGTAATCATCTCTTTTGTCATAAAGTCAACGAGAGAGAAGGCTCGCTTCATTTTTATAGAGATATGTCTAAATATGATGTGCCTGTAGGGCTATCTGTAGTTTCCTTCAAATCCAGTGAAGGTGGATATATATCCTTCACTGCGTCACAACACTGAGTTCTCATTTCTCGACCATCATGTATAAATCTGTTTGGAGATCCAGGTAACTATCTAATCATCAATCTTAGATAAAATAATAATATCTCTGTTTCTAGTCACCCAACTAAATGATTCCTAGCCAAAATATTTAATGGGATTCTTGTGGTAAAATAAAAAAAACAAAAAAAAAACACAAAAATGTTATAAATAGTAACATGAGCCGCTGGGCTTCAATATATGCCCGCGCAACCTTAACAATGCTGGACGCATGTAATGGGAAAGTAAATGTAATCCAACATGACGACATTATAATAGACAAAGCAGACATTGATATTCATGGCTTTGTCCTTGTGACCTTGACATCACAATTATTATATGTTCCATAGGTAAAGTACACCCAAAGTTTAGTACCAATGCAAAACCAATACAGAAAATAGAAGTTTAAAGACAAACTGATGAATGGTAGCTCCGGTGGGACCTTCTTCTATACTACGTAAGAACAAGACCCCGGAGCCAAACCACTCACCAGCTGTAGTTGTTGGGAAGGTGCCGGACGGGCAATGTTTGCCGTACCCGTTGCCCATAACCACTACAATCATTCGATGCTATATACATTTACCTTTCGTAAGACAACGTGTTTGTGAGTGACTGTCCATTTATGGGTTTGCAAAACATCTCAAATCGGACGAGGGGGTAAAACTGTATCTACTTCCACAAAACTGCTATCTTATAAGCATAAATCTGTATATATTACAAGGTGAATGTATGATGACATATTTATGACTAGGTGGCACTAGTGTACATAATATCCTCACAATTAGTTAAATAAATATAGGATATTGATTTTCCAACACTCAACAGGCTTTACTTACATTCTGCTGATGTCCAATGAGAAGATAAAGCTAGGATCTGAAAAAAGGAAAGAATAATGTGTAAATGTCCAGGAAATCTTTGAGAATCCCTTACTTGTATATGTATACCTGTACTCCCATCTGATTCCATATTGGTTGTGTTGATCAGCACATCTCATCACAAGCACGGCGCTGTACGAACATATTTTCAATGGATTAGGATTTATGGTTAAGCATCTTAGATCATAAATACTTTGTTAAAAAAGAAAAATTATTTTATAAAGCTTGTCTTTGCTTAAATGTAAGCCTGTCTAGACATTTCAACATGATCCATGAACTACATGGCCTTGTATTTATAATGAAGATAGGCCAGCTTTTAGAGTAATAATGCCATGGCGTATAAAGGTACCGTACCGGGTCTAAAGGTATATTGTTCCTTGCGTATACTCACCATAACACAGGATATACAGAAGCCAGAGCTGCTGGTAACACCTGGCGTATCTCTTCTGTTAAAGTACATGATGATTGATGTTGATGATGAAGATTTAAAATGAGCAAGAAGATAGACGAGCATATCAACCGGGATGTCGTATCACAGATCTCATGGGGCTGCAAAGATACAAATACAATTGTCACATTCTGAAACTACAGAAACTTGTGTCAAGAAGATCCCAGGGCTTTTCAAGATATGCAGGTACCTGCACCTTTGACCAGACTCAATATCTCTGAATCCATATGCAAAAGATAGAAAGGAAGTTGTAGTACATACATAAATAAAGTTGCAGTGACTGAGTGAGTAGGGTCTTGAGTAGGACTCCATTTCAACAATATAATTGCATCCAAGACTGAGGTGGAGATATACCCAAGGTTGAACCAATATTGAAGTAGAGATATACACAAGGTTGGTCCAAGATTGAGGTAGAAATATACCCAAGGTTGGTCCAAGATTAAGGTAGAGATATACCCAAGGTTGGATCAATATTGAGGTAGAGATATACCCAAGGTTGGTCTAAGATTGAAGTAGAGACATACTCAAGGTTGGTCCAATATTGAGGTAGAGATATACCGACGGTTGGTCCAAGATTGAGGAAGAAATATACTCAAGGTTGGTCCAAGGTTGACGTAAAAACATACACAAGGTTGGTTCAACATTGAGGTAGAAATATACTCAAAGTTGGGCCAATACTGGGGCAGAGATATACCCAAGGTTGGTCCAAGATTAAAGTAGAAATATACCCAAGGTTGGTCCAAGATTGAGGTTGAGATATACCCAAGGTTGGACCAATATTGAGGTAAAGATATACCCCAGGTTGGTCCAAGATTGAGGCAGAAATATAACCAAGGTTGGGCCATATTGAGGTAGAGATATATTCAAGGTTGGTCCAAGATTGAGATAGAAATATATCCATGGTTGGTCCAAGACGGACGTAGAGATATACCCAAGGCTGGTCCAAGATTGAGGTAGAAATATACTCAAGGTTGGTCCAAAATTGAGGTAAAAATATACCCAAGGTTGGTTCAACACTGAGGTAAAGATAAACCCAAGGTTAGTCCAAGATTGAGGTAGAAATATACCCATGGTTGGTCCAAGATTGAGGTGGAAATATACACAAGTTTGGTCCAAGACTGAGGTAGATATACACCCAAGGTTGGTTCAACACTGAGGTAGAAATATACCCAAGGTTGGTCCAAGATTAAGGTAGAAATATACCCATGGTTGGTCCCAAGATTGAGGTAGAAATTTACCGAAGGTTGATCCATGACTGAGGTAGAGATATACCCAAGGTTGGATCAACATTGAGGTACAGATATACCCAAGATGACAATACCATATTGGCAGAGGGGTAAAAATGAGTAAACTTCTCCTTTGCCATCACAATCCTCATCACTGAACTTATACCATAAGCATAACAAATTTTCAATAATTTGCTGAGTTTTCATCCAGGGGCACCTTGGCCTTTGACCTTTCGTCCTCAAAATAAATAGGGTTCCTCTTTGACCCATGGGTAAGGTATTCCCAAATTTTAGTACAAATCCATAACCTGGAACTGGAGATATAGCACACAACCAAAAGTTAACAGACAAAAGTTAACAGGCGGACAGACAGACTGTGTTGTACAGTATCATACAATTCTTATGGTAAAGAGTAGTGACTATGTTAGATTATAGTCATCAAAATGTTGACAGCGGCCTCTGAGGGTTAGTTTGTTTTCATGACTTAAACTTCATGCTGGTTGTATGTTCTGTGTTCTAATAACTTCCATATTTTCCATCCCATTGTCCTGAATTTTAAAGGTGAACTGTAAAGTTTTTAATTTCTTCTAAAATGTTGCTTACATACATCTAGTGTTGTGTAATGTATTCTGTTATACGATTTTGGAGCGAATATATTTTGCTAAATTGTACTAATAAGTTATGTTATAAATCCGTATTGAAAACTTACATCGCTTGTCTCTCTCTGTTTGTAGAACGTCATGACGTTAAGAAGCCCCCTTCATTCAAGTGTTAGATAATGTATCATTTTACATCACGTCTCGCTACGTGGTATGAATGAATGAGGGCCACTATAACGTCATTACGTTCCAAAAACAATGGGAGGCAATCGATGACGTTTTCGAAAGTTTTGGCTTCGTTTTCTGGTGGTATAAGTTTTGACTTGTCGTATACTTGAAAGAAGAAAATAATTTACAGAACTATTACCACAAATAACTACAAAGACCTTGATTTCTGACATTTTAGCAGTATATTGGAAAGCTTTACAGGTCACCTTTAAAACCAGCATGATTATATGCTTTTCAAACCTTTCCAGAGTGTCTCATTTTTTATTGGTTTTGTTTTGTTCACTATTGATGCCATATTGACCTGTATACAAACTTCATATTCATTTCAATATATGGACCGAGATCCATGATGTCATCTAAAATTCCACATATATGTATTCGTAACATCATCACACCTTATTTGCATACAGGTGAAAGTTGGCCTGCCATATCGCAGCAAACCATTTTGAGTACGAAATGAAGGACATTCTCATCAGACAATTAAGGTAGTAAAGAATGTTCATTTCTATAGGTTGAATTCCTTCTTTCAATTTCAGTAATTTTATCAGGTTAATAGAAAATAACAAATCAAAACAGGAACCCCAACAGCTCACCTTGGGTGTACTTCCTTTTTGGTGTACATTTAGGGATCGCAGTACTATCATACAATTCTGGTGGTAAAGAATGGTCTGATGTAAAAAATTCTTTATGTTAGATTTTAGTCATCAAAATGCTGATAGCGGCTTCTGAGGTTTAGTCTGTTTTCTCAACTTAAACTTCATGCTGATTTTTTGATCTCTGTTTTTAATAACTTTAAATAATTTTAAAAACCGCATTAAATATGTCTTTAAACCTTTCCAGATAGTCTCTATTTATTTGGTTTTGTTTTGTTCACCATCGATGCGTGAAATGAAACTGTTTTCTGTGAAAACTTTGGAAACTACATTTCAGTCATTTCATAACGTTGGGTCCTATTCCTCTTCACACTCGGTAACCCCACAAGCTGTCTGAGGAGCTAAGCCCTCTTCTTACCATGGGAGCCTTTAAAATGAAAGATACAAACTCGAACGTCTTTTAAAGATAGATTGCAAATTTAAGGTGGATGTTTGCCATCTCACTGACAATGACTGAGGAATGGTGTCAGGACATCACAAAGAATAGGATATACGTTATGCTGAGCAACATCAAAACAATATACAGAATCGGCTATTGTATTTTTATTTTTATTTTTATTTTTACTACTGAGTGGATTTTGTTGAAATCTCGGTACGTCACAGGACATAATAATAATAATAATATGAGCAAGGATTTTAGATACTCTGATGAGTTTGAGTGGCATTTTGATTCAAAATAGTTCATCTTCCACTCCTTGGTGCTCTACACCTCCCCTCCTTGATACAAGATACAAATATTTATTTAAAGTCGAAACTGGTACAAAAATATAAACATTAGCACAGATGACTATTTGTCGACTATACTTACTCCTTACTCCCAACTCCCACTGCCTTTGCTCCATGTCCCAACCCCGCCACCCCCATCTTTTATTGTACATTCTGGCACAATATCATCAAAGGGAATAGGTCGGGGGTACATCGTATCACGGGAGTCTACAAATTGTTCACTCCAATAAACATGCAAGCACCTTTAGGCCATCCGTATTAATATGTGTATGTCAGGTAACTGAAAGGTAGGTTGGGGAGGAGGATAGAATTTTTGTTTCTATTATTTTTGTTTATTCATGTACTATCGAGCTCTTTCAAAAAAAAATTATACGTTTACTATATAGCTGGATCTACTGTGTTATGAATATTGATAAATAGACCTGAAACATGATGACGTTTGTTACTGTTCTATCTCTCGATGTAATGTACATCCATGACAATTAATTGGCAGGTGGAATTGTAATAATTTCCCAAGTGATCATTGACCTTGACCTCAATTCTTGTACACGACACATCTCTCTCCCTAACGAATCCACTTACAGAAAATTAGCAATTTTCAATGATTTTATTACTTCTAGGCCACACTGATCTTTGACCTCTGAACTCAACTTCCATTTCAGTACGCGACACATTGTCTCCACGTAGTGTATCCACTCTCGAACAATTGGAACTGTATATAGAAAACTGTCCCAGATATAGAGCGGACACGCGAACGAACAGACAGACGGATAGACCGGGCATGAATGGCATGACATACAGATGGACGGAAATTGCCATCACATAAATGTCAACGTTTGGAGCAGGCATATAAAAAGAAAATGAGGTCTACTGTAAAATTATGTTGAGGACTGGTTTACCTGGAACAAACATTGTTTTTTTATGAATAGCCATTCCCGTTTCACCCATCAGTGAATGTACACAGTAACAGGTACACCAGCCAGTTTAATACAATGTACATATCCAAGCTTCTATTATCTGATGTCCCTATTATCTTATACTGTGTCAAGTGTACACGAATCAAGTCCTACATGTAGTCTATATCTACCAGGTGATGTCCAGGAGTACTCCATTACGAAAAACACATACACAAATCTAACGGTTGACAGGGTCAAATAATCATCCATGTCTTCTAGTCACAAAAATATTTTTGTTGATTAAAACTAGAATATTCTCGATTTTCACAAAAATGTTCCTTCACAATTATTCTAGATGAAGGCCTGGACATCTGTAAACCACATTTATTCAGGCAACAGATTGTAGCCTATCTCATATGACGGGTGATCAAAATATCAACAATTGTTGATGATTATCAGTCGAGTAAGTGACAAAATTCAGTAACGTCAGTAAATAGAATAACAGAATGTGTATATGAAATGTTCTTAAAGGAATAGTAAACTCTGCGTAAACTCGAGCTCGGCATGACAGAATTATGCCATCAGATTCCAAAAACACCGGTAGAAAAAATTAGCAAAATTCTTCAGCTGAGTAAACACCGATTTATCGTTCACACTTTAACACTTCATTATCTGCGACATGTTGGAATGACTGTGACGTTTGACAGGTCGTACGGTTTTATGTAGATGGCGCTGCGAAAAAAATCCCGTTGTCATCCGGGCTCTATCCCATAAGGTAAAGCATTAAACAACAATAACGGCAGCATTAGCAGCATTTCTTCTACCGCTCTCGGGTGATGTGGCCTGATATTCCTGCCTCAGAAAGAGAGCTCGTGAAATCATATGCTCAATGCCACATGTCAACCTGTATATCAATTCGTCATTCATATATCACAATCGTCTCGGAGCACACAGAAAGATCCACAGATGTGTCAAAAGCCATCGACACAATAATTTACAATTAGTCTCCATGTTATTAGCTACATTGCCTGGAGCACAACTACGTCACAGGAATAATGTCAGGTGATATTTCAAGGATTTTCTTTGGCTAACGGCTCTCAGGCTTGTTATAATGGCTACCTCCGCGGATTCTTGATCTGGACAATAGCTCTGATGTTCAAAACGTTCTCATTCATTCGGAATTTCTAGAAAAGCTAATTTGTTTTGTTTTTCGAATACTAACGATATAGTTCTTTCGATATTAGTATGCATCGACATAAGGTTTTCTATTCCTTTAAATCTGGTTACTCTTTAATATACTGCAAATTGAACTAACTAATAAGAAAATAACATGATTTTTGAACATTACTGCTACCCCATTTAAGTATGTTCTCTAGATGTATACACTACAGTGTATTAATAGGTCGGCCAAGCACAACCACGTTAGCCAGAATGATGTGAATAACACTGGATAATTCTGGTGTAATTAGTCTGTCAATTGTAGAGGATTAGGGGCAAAAAAGAGAACAGATATACAATGTATTTAATCGCTTGCGAGAAAAACGGTATTCCATATGCTGTCTGCAGGAAACACACTTCTCTAAAGACAATGATACTCAGTCCGAATGGGGGCTGTGAGTGCAGATTCGGTTCATACTCTAGTCAAGCGCGCGGTGTTATTTAGCAATACAATAAAGTTCAAGATTTTATGCACAAAACAAGATCCCGTTGGAAATTATTTGATCATAGATATTCAAATCGAGGAAATCGTTATTTATGGGCCCAACTCCGACTCACCGGAATTCTTTGAAAAATTCAAGACATTAATAAAAGTTTCGAATGTGAATATACCGTAACATGTGGTGATTGAAATTTGGTTTTAAACCCCGATATAGATACCCAAAAATATCGCCACATAAATAACCCTAAAGCACGTGAAAAAGTTTACACATTATTGAGGGACAGAGTTTAATAGATCCGTGGGAAAGTTATGGAGAAGGGAAAAATAGATTTACTTGGTGTCAAAGAAATCTTTTTAAGCAAGCTAGATTGGACTATTTTCTAATATCGCCAATTCGACACAATTCGTGTCCTTTATTCAAGACTCGGAAATTGTTCCAAAGTATAAGTCGGATCACTCGTTGATAACAATCATATGTAACTTTTCACATTTTACGCGAGGAAAGGGGAAATTTAATAATTTTCTTCTTAAAGACTCCTGTTATATCAATAAAATAGAAGACTGTATAAATTACATAATAGATAGATATAAATTTCACGATCCCGAACAAATGGAAACTGAAAATAATATACAATTCACAATAAATGGTCAATGACTTTTCGAAGGTCTGCTTTTCGAGATTAGAGGGCAGACCATCAAATATGCAAGTGAAAGGCATGCAAATAAAGTCGAAAAAGACCTGGAAGATAAAATCCGTGAATTAGAATCTGCCATGAATAATTCAGATGATTTAATAGAGTCATATAAAACTGAGCTCGAAGAATTAAGAAATAAAAAAAAATGTAAGGTGTCATGGTACGGTCTAGAGCCACCTGAGTAGAACATGCATGAAGAAAAGCCATCAAAATTCTTGTATGCACTTGAGAAAAGAAATTACATAAATAAAACTATCCCACGAATACAAAAAAGTGAATCCAGTTTAATAACGAACCATAAGAATATACTTAAAGAAATAGGGAATTATTATCAAAACTTATATAAAAATAATGATCACCTTCTGGAAGACGTAGATTTAGATACTTTAGATTTAGGAAATTTCAGTAAATTAACTCCAACGATATCTACTTCACTTGAGGGGTCCATTACTCTATCAGAAGCCGTTAATGTTGAAAAAATCTGAAAAATGAAAAGAGCCCAGGGATGGACGGCTTCACCTCAGAATTCTTTAAAAAAAATTGGTGATACATTGCAAAATATTTGGTAAAATCTTTTAATTATGGATTTGAGCATGGAAAAATGTCAAGCAGTCAGAAACAAGAGCTGATAACCTGCATTCCAAAAGGCGATAAACCCAGACAGTTTCTAACAAATTGGCGGCCGATAACTCTTTTAAATGTGCCATGTAAGATTGGTTCGGCATGTATTGCAAATAGAATTAAAATAGTTTTGCATATTATTCAGGATGACCAGAAAGGTTTTATTAAAGGTAGATATATAGGGGAAAATGTATTATTAATTCAAGAACTAATGAATCCTACCGAAACTAAGAACAATCCAGACTGCCTTTTATTACTGGATTTTGAAAAGGCGTTTGACACCGTTTCGTGGAACTTAAGCTGTTTAATTTCGATCCCGAAATTTCCAAATGGGTTAAAACATTTTATAATGACATCTCGTCAACTGTAGTACAAAGTGGGTTTTTATCAAATAGATTTAATATTGGGAGAGGCTGTAGACAAGGTGATCCATTATTCCCATATATCTTTGTTCTTTGTGCAGAAGTGTTAGCCTTACTTATCCGTAATAACCCTGTAATAAAAGGAATCCGGGTAAAGGATCACGCATTAAAATTAAACAGTTTGCTGATGATACTTCCTTAATTTTGGACGGGAGTGAGGAATCCCTGCGGGCAGCACTGGAAACTATTTTACTTTTTGGAAAACAATCCGGCTTAAAGAGAAATTTTAGCAAAATTATCTTACAGTGGATAGGGTCGAAAAGGGGTTCGGAAGATAAAATATGGGAAGAATATAACTTGAAGTGGTGTGAGGAAGAATTTAAATTATTGGGCATATTTTTTATCCAAGACAGAAAAGAAATGGTATTGAGAAATTACAAAGATAAATTTAAGGATATTCAAAAACTACTAAATTTATGGGAAAAAACGTTCACTTATTGTTATGGGTCGAAGGGTATCCTCAATATAATTTTCTAATGGTAGAAAACTATGGAAATACATTATTTATTATGTACTGAGAACATAGATTTTTTTCAATTTCTTTTAATTTTCTGAAAGAGGAGAAAATAGTCAAAGAAAACGCCATTTTGGAAACCGAGTAGAATCAGCGAATTACAAGCGTCTGCTCCGTCATTCATAATTCTGCCGTCGTCCATTATTAGTTATACGTCACCCTTCCGGGGTAATACGGGATGAGATTTGGTTTCTCTCGCCATATTTTTCCGAGGCGCAGCCGAGGAAAAATATGGCGAGAGAAACCAAATCTCATCCCGTATTACTCCCGGAAGGGCGATGTATAACGAATTTATCATATCTCAGAGCATTAAGAATCACTTTGGACTTCAAGGCCGACATAATGGAACGGACTTCGATCGACTTGCACTGGTTTCAGAACGATCCAGCCAGTATGCACCCGCCCAGAAAAATGAACACAAAGACAAATGTATCATTTTACATAATCCTCCTTAAAACGTACTAAGGGAGGAGCAAAGATAACGATAACATATACTGTAATCCGTGAACAATGAACCCGGTTTCCGTGTGAAATACCGGTGGGCTTCGGTGATAAAGCACGAACAATCTAACTTCAAATTCAGCTTCATATAAGAGATATCATTCATGGGATGTTTCTTTGTTTATAGAGTTGCTTGAATTTCTCATTAAAAATATCTATGTGAAATTTGGCAACACAATATATCAGCAGCATATAGGTGTTCCAATGGGTACTAATTGTGCACCCCTGTTGGCTGACCTGTATCTGTTCTCTTATGAATATGACTATATGCAGGCGCTTTCAAAAACCGATCCATTCAAAGCCCGTTCCTTCTCATTCACCCAAACGCTATATAGACGATCTTCTCGCTGTGGATAATCGCTATATAAATGACGCAGTGCAGGATATATATCCACCTTCACTGGATTTGAAGGAAACTACAGATAGCCCTACAGGCACATCTTATTTAGATCTCTATCTCTATAAAAATGAAGCGGGCATTCTCTCTCGTCGACTTTATGACAAAGAGATGATTACAATTTCGACATCGTAAACTATCCCTTTCTGGATAGTGCAATATTCCTGTGGGACCTGCATATGGCGTATACATATCTCGTTTAGTAGCATTTGCTAGATCCTGTGTTAAATGTGATGATTTTAACCAACGTCACAAAACATTGTTGCAGAAACTTATGAAACAGGGCTACTCCACCAAGCGCCTCCACTCAAAGTTTTTCAATTTGGCGATACATATCGCATGCTGATAGCAAAATACGAACGTAGCGTGCAAGATCCATGGCGCTACGTTTCGTAACTTGTGTCTAATTCCGCTTAACTCAAGCAATGTATGAACTCATGTACTTCAAGATCCCCATGGTATCATACAGAACAGCGTCTCTACAATCAAAAGGGTGACTGATGTATACTCCTTTTGCATTGACGACTCGGCACCAACATATGGATTAAGAATACTGATCAGCGATACGGATTTGATATTTTTGGAACATCATGCGACGTTCCGTCGCAATGGCCGGAAAACTGCTGACCCTTTCCTTTCTTGGCGTAAAACAAGCCTAGGTTTATGCATACTATGATTGTCCTTTTGAATTCTGGTGCTAATACTGTTATGTGGAAAATGGAATAGATCTTTGGATTATGGACGCGGATATTCTAATGGACGACGGCTGGATTATGAATGACGGACTAGACGCTGTAATTATCTCTTATGTTCTATTCTTGAAAATCAGAAACGGCGTAAAATACTGAACATTCTTTTAATCTCAATTTCATATTTAATATTTAATAGCCATCGACGAGTATAATATCTAGATTATATACCTTTTGTTAATAAATACATCCAAAGACCCGTTCCGGATTCACATCTGTTGCGTGGATATGTAAGTTTCAAATACACGTGTGAACTGTTACATTTCCATTCTGTCTATAATTCAACACCGTGTCACTCGACAGTGTCACTTGTGTCATGTTTCCATAACATCACACAGGAGAAGGACCAACATGAACTGACTTCAATTCGAGAGAAAAATCGGAAAAATCAAACTGTCCT
>JAVTVY010049774.1:0-24757 GCA_036873755.1 Hanleya hanleyi | reverse complement strand
AGTATCATCATTCAGTGAATTTATTGTGTACAAATCATTTCTGAGGTGGAGATCATGATTTGGGGTGAGAAAATTGCACTAACAGACTTAATTCAAACTGGGATAATTTGTTTTGAAATACCAGTCTGGATTTCTGGATAATCAAAGATAGTCTACAAACGGAAAAGATCAAAGATAGTCAACAAACGGAAACCGAATGGTGAATTGTTTCATTTGTGACCAAAGCTTGATTGAAGAGTCACACTGAGCACAGATGAATTAAAGCAGAAAAGGAACAGACAGACAGTGTGGAGATGATAATACCCAGATGACCGGGCTTAATTGTTGTAGCCCAAAATCCTTCATAACCCAAATGAAAAAAGAAAGAGCTATAGATAAACCCATTCTCATGGTAACAGTTTGTATACCTCCTCTCAGATATACCCTCTGACTGCACTGGGATTAAAAACATGTCACACAGCTTTTGTGCGCATGGCTCTCAGCCAATCAGCATCGTCTGTTACCGAACAAAGCAGGCTAGGCCCAGGATAGCACAGCTAAACAAGATGTGGTACCATGCACTTTTATGTATGGAGATAAACACTTAGTGTCGATTAAAATAAACAATACGAAGCTGCGCATCAAAAAACCCCTCGGCTCTGGGTACATTCATAATGTATTCAATTTGAACCAAGATGTCAGGAACACCAAGCAGTCACAAATATACAGATTATCAAAAATTTTGCAATTAGAAATGGCCCCCAAGATTTCCGTCCAATCAGAGAAACCGGTATTCATTACATAAGTTTCTTGATGCATCAATGATGTATACCAAATTTTACATCGAGCATTTGAACGGTATCAGAGATAGAGATCATTAATGATTTCGCATAAATTAAAGATGGCCGCCACTCAGAGGAACTGATGTGGTTATTCATTGAAAGTCTCTTGATACATTGATGCTGTATACCAAGTTTCGTATAGAACACTGAAATGGTATCAGAGATATACATCATTAAAGATTTTGCATAAATTAAAGATGGCCACCAAGGTTTCCACCCAATCAGAGAAACCAGAACTGTCATTTGTCATAAGTCTCTTGATGCATCGATGATGTATACCAAATTTTACATCGAGCACTTGAACGGTATCAGAGAACGAGATCATTAATGATTTTGCATAAATTAAAGATGGCCGCCCATCCTTCCCCCACTCAGAGGAACTGATGTGGTTATTCATTGCAAGTCAGTTGATACATCGACGCTGTATACCAAGTTTGGTATAGAACACTTAAATTGGATCAGAGATATATATCATTAAAGTTTTTGCATAAATTAAAGATGGCCGCCAAGGTTTTCGGTCAATCAGGTCCCGATTCAAAGTATCTGGATGTATCGATGATGTATACCAACTTTCAGATAAAACAACTGAATGGTAACAAAGATATGTATCATTATCGATTTCGCATAAGTTAAAGATGGCCTCCAGGATTTCCAGCTAATCAGAAAAGCCGGTTTGGTAATTCATTGAAAGTTGCTTGATGTATCGATGATGTATACCAACTTTCGTATTGAACAGTTGAATGGTTTCCGAGATATGGATCATTATCCATTTCGCATAAAATTAAAGATGGCCGCCAAAGTTTTCACCCAATCAGGTCCCAATTCAATAGGCTTCTGGTCCTTGACTAGGTAAATAAGCATACCAAATTTGGAATTCTTCAGTGGAACCGTTCTCCGGCTATCTCGCTCACGTACGGACGTACGGACAGACGGACGTACAAGACGACGACAATACCCCATGGCCAAAATTGGCCGAGGGGTAAAAACTGAATGCGCATGCATGCCATGTTTTTCGGCCCAGTGGGCAGAGGGTCTACGTACACCGACAGTTTTGGAGGTGCATTCTGGCAATGGGACAATGAATAAACTTGTGAGGGATAGGTAATAAGCCATCCTTGCCATCTTCTCCATTAGCATTGACATGAAGATTGTTGGCACCATAATGAAGATATATACATGTAAATAACGGAGAGATCTATTTGTAATGAAATGGTCTGTTATAAAGAAGAGCTGCTCTGAGAAATTGCGTATATAAACAAGTGTACTTAATATTCACGTGGCTTGACATGAAGGAATCAAATTCAAGTATTAAACATACTGGTGTAGGTAATAAAACAAGTAATCTATAAAGATGAACCCATTAACAACTGTGACATTAACCATTCAGTATCCATAACACAAGTATATAGGTTGACAACACCTAGATAACAAAATTTCATTCCTAGAAAATGTGACGTACTAACAAATGATACTGCATTTGTGATATGCCCAATACTGACAGGTGCAGTGTGAATGAACACTCGGCCAATAAAATGATGGTGCGTGCCTATATAACCAAGATGTGGCAGAATTACAATATCAACAAAACCTGTGAAGCCGATGCGACACAGTTTTAAATTAAAGAAGCATGCACTCATGTGTTGCCAATTCACTACTTTTGGGATTCTTTATGGTAATAAGCCACATCGTAATCCCAGAAGTACCACATATTCCTGCATATACATGCCAGGCGCGAAACTGGAGGGCAGGTTCACACACGTGTTTTTTTCACGAGCCAGCAAAAAAAAACGTGTGAAAAAACCCGCATGGTAAATCTGCCCTGCAGTCTCGCGCCTGGCACAAACAGGCCTACACGGTAATATACAGTACTTCTGGGATTACGATGTGGCTTATTCAGAATCTAGTTTCCAGCAGAAGTTTTGCTGTTGACCATATCATGATGCAGCTAATTGCTCAGAATAATTGAAAAAAGTGTGTATTCTGTCAGTTTTCTGCCCGAATAACCATTTATACGTCATTTTGGTTACACATGATTATTTGTTATTTTGTCGGAATGAGGTTGATAATTCTACCGTCATTTATATATATATGTATACATATAATTCCATTCCAACAAAATTACTGTTTCTACCGTACATCAACTCTAGACCTTTGCCTTTCAAGGATAATCCAGGATAGGCAACAAGCTGCTACAATTACACTGCACTTCCCACAAGCTCCTAGTCTGGGTAGGGGAGATCGATCTATATGCATGTACATACAAATAGCTATGGTACTGATAAAGACTTTCCCAAGTTTTATGGTGTGTGACAACATTCATATCCAGATAGCGAGCTCAAAACTGCTGAAAAATAGAGTTGTATCCAGGAAATGAATGTATGTAAGCATTTTCTTCCCAATAATTTGATATAAATCCATTGAGTAATATAAAAGGAAATATGCTCATTCCAATTTATTTTCATGCATTTCAATGTTTCAGCAGATAAAGCATGCATTGTCCAATTGAGAATGAGTTGGCATTTAATGGAAAAATACGAAGCTGCGCATCAAAAAAACCCTCGGCTCTGGGTACATTCATAATGTATTCAATTTGAACCAAGATGTCAGGAACACCATGCAGTCACAAATATACAGATTATCAAAAATTTTGCAATTAGAAATGGCCCCTAAGATTTTCGTCCAATCAGAGAAACCGGTATTCATTACAGAAGTTTCTTGATGCATCAATGATGTATACCAAATTTTACATCGAGCATTTGAACGGTATCAGAGATAGAGATCATTAATGATTTCGCATAAATTAAAGATGGCCGCCCATCCTTCCCGCCACTCAGAGGAACTGATGTGGTTATTCATTGAAAGTCTCTTGATACATTGATGCTGTATACCAAGTTTCGTATAGAACACTGAAATGGTATCAGAGATATACATCATTAAAGATTTTGCATAAATTAAAGATGGCCACCAAGGTTTCCGCTCAATCAGAGAAACCAGAACTGTCATTTGTCGCAAGTCTCTTGATGCATCGATGATGTATACCAGATATTACATCGAGCACTTGAACGGTATCAGAGAACGAGATCATTAATGATTTTGCATAAATTAAAGATGGCCGCCCATCCTTCCCCCCACTCAGAGGAACTGATGTGGTTATTCATTGCAAGTCAGTTGATCAATACATCGATGCTGTATACCAAGTTTGGTATAGAACACTTAAATTGGATCAGAGATATATATCATTAAAGTTTTTGCATAAATTAAAGATGGCCACCAAGGTTTTCGGTCAATCAGGTCCTGATTCAAAGTATCTGGATGTATCGATGATGTATACCAACTTTCATATAAAACAACTGAATGGTAACAGAGATATGTATCATTATCGATTTCGCATAAATTAAAGATGGCCTCCAGGATTTCCAGCTAATCAAAAAAGCCGGTTTGGTAATTCATTGAAAGTTGCTCGATGATGTATACCAACTTTCGTATTGAACAGTTGAATGGTTTCCGAGATATGGATCATTATCCATTTCGCATAAAATTAAAGATGGCCGCCGAAGTTTTCACCCAATCAGGTCCCAATTCAATAGGCTTCTGGTCCTTGACTAGGTAAATAAGCATACCAAATTTGGAATTCTTCAGTGGAACCGTTCTCCGGCTATCTCGCTCACGTACGGACGTACGGACGTACAAGACGACGACAACACCCCATGGCCAAAATTGGCCGAGGGGTAAAAAGGATCTACCATCTATTGCATGACTGACAAGGGGATTTTAAAGACTTTAACGAAGTTTGGAGAAAAAATCTCACAGAATACCCCTAGATGCCTCGCAGACTTTCAGACCAGTACAATTTAGGTGGGAATATTGATACATGTAATGTCATGTTGCAGGAGTGGACAGGAACAAAGACGCACACATCATTAATGTGTGAATGACGTAATAGCGGCCACAGTGATATCTCACATATACCTAATATGATTATTACCATGCAACACAGGTCTTGATAACATGGCAACTTCGTGACAATAGTTCCACATGTCATATTCTAGGCTAGTATGAACTACATACCACTTAACATATCCATGAACATTATTTACAAGCTTTGCAACTGCTGCTAGCATGACATGATAGAGAAACATGCTAGCATGACATGATAAACATGCTAGCACGACATGATAGACAAGCTAGCACGACATGATAGAGAAACATAACATACCAGTGCATGTAGATGGATAGGTTATCTACTTGATATCATTCACATACATTATTTTCATTATCAACCATACTTCACATAACTGATATTAAAGTGTAACTGTGGTCCTTTTGCAAAAGAATGTTATACCCAAGATAACATTACAAATTATATAATTTATTCCCTGTTCCTTGTTTTACGACTTTAATTTTAACAGTTTCAATGCTGCTGATGTTATTGTGGTGCACAGCGCCACAAGCACGTCGGAACTTGTGACGTTATTATGGAGCGATAAACATTGTTGCAAAACTGTTCCATTCTCTGCATTGCCGCGACGTCCCGAGGAAGGCGCAGGATGCTCGAAGTATGACGTTGTTAACATCACCTCTGACGTCAAAAGAGGCAGTGCAGATTTCTCTTACACTGTGGAAAGTGGTCTTTGAATCCTTCGAGACAGAATATGAGTGAAATGTTGGGGAAAAACTTTACTACGTTTTGTTATTTACATCGTTATCTTGAATATGACATACACTTACATGGGTGCCACAGTTCCACTTTAAATATGCAATTTAAGTCATTTCCGGTACATCGATCTGCACTTCAGTGAATTATAATCAGCGTCCTTCATTTAATTACACAAAGAGCAATTCGCTGTTGTTATATGTATATTTACATACAAATGAATGCTGGCCAGATGTAGTGTTGTGCTGAATATACATACAAACATTTCATGGTTTTATACAAATAAGCTTGGGAGTGTATTCCAATATATATATATATATATATATGCTTGATAATTCTGCGGGCCCTGAACATGTATAAATAGGCTGACCATCAAAGCTTCTACGTGACTTGTTTGCTAGAAATACATCTCTATTATAATGATTTCTGGATATACATATTTACAAAAGACTTTACCAAGCTAGTCTATGTGTATACCTTACACATTGCATTATATATAGATATATATATATACATATTTACTGAATGGGGGCCACCAAGAATTTGGAACAATGCCATAAAATTAACTACTCATGCTGCGTTTCACTCAAAACAGACATCCCAAGGACCATCATTGAATCTCCGGTCCAATAGGAGAGAGTGTTAGAACAGCACCACACAGCATGGTTCAGCCAACCACAGCTTGCGTTACATACAGCGTATACAACTAATAGTTTCACCACTATCATTACAAGCAAAATAGAAAATAACCCTATGACACGGTCAACATTTAGCATATTTACAAAGCACTGATATAAATTTGTTTCTTGATACCTCGTTTAAGTTGTCCTTCACAAGAGTAATCAATCATCATTTGACTCATTTTTACTGAATTATTTCAACCAATCACATCGTGCAGCATATACATGACCAGTCATCACTTGACTTACATTTTTACTGATCTATTTCGACCAATCACATATTACGACACTTATAGGGTCAGATGACCAATCATTTATGAACATATTTCAACCAATCAGATTGCACAATACTGAGGAAATGTAATCCTGATGCGTTTCTGTGACAGGCCAATATTTCCTGTAAGCTTGCATCAAAAACACTGGAGCTTGCAGTCTTGTGACGGGATGCCTAGCATAAACATCTACATGTTTCCTAGCTTGGTGGATTATACATGTATGAATTCATCTTCATGACCAGTCGTGTACCTGCTTAAAGTGAATAGCACCACCACGGCTGATTACGGTAATTCTCCTAATAATTCGATGACAGGCAAAGCAGCAAAAATGGCTTATAAATGGAAATATTCAGTGTCACTTTTTGTCATTATATGGCTTTTCTTTAATTTGAAAGGAGAATGGTATTGTTTCCTTTTCTCTGTTTTGAATAACAGGGTTGAAAAGTGAACTTCCTGTGATTGAATTATTAGGGGAATTACCGTAGTCAACTTTTCCCAGCCCTGGTCAGTCTTTTCCAGATTACAACTACCTACATTGACATGAATAGGAATAAAGATATACTTATCATTGTCTACGTAGTTTCAAAGATGATACTCGGAGCATTCAACCAAGATGTAATATCATGAAAACATTTCCCTATTTTCGTATGCCAAGGACAAGCAATCGTGAAACTTCTTTTCTATCATTACAATTGTATGGCTATGGGACAGATAGGGTTAAATGCATGGAACATGGTGATGAAAATTCATCCACTCGTCAGTCTAGACACGAGTAAGACACTGAAATTTGTTTGATGAAAAAAGGCATTTCATATTTACATACAACTGGAGTGATATTAGTCCGAAATAAAGTAACATCCACCTGAGAAATACAGGAAACAGAAATGTATAACTAATACTGAAAATGTTTAATATTTTGACTTGAAGGTGCTAATAGGGATAATAATGGTCCAGTCGTGCTGTTTGTCACTTGTAGATCAATGCTGCATTTGGAGGGTTAAGCCAAATTGACTAAAACATTAATGTACAAATCAACTGTAAATATGAAATTTTTTTCTTCACATTTCTTCTTTCAATGCCTTCTTCAGGTCTAGAATGAAAAGCGGGTTGATTTTCAGGACCTGGGAAGGAAGGGTTCAGAAATTTTGGTTGGTCAGCCATGCTGGTCCTATTACTCCTGAACTATACATTGTCAGTCACTAGTTTCTATAAATGAGGTTGATACACTGTAAGTGCCACATTCAAAACTGCTTCATTAACATGTTTATCGCGTAACTGGTGTAAACGTTGATCTGATTGGTCAAAAAGTAATACATGTACCTGTTAAAGCTTCATTCAATTCATGAAACTGGAGGAAATGTTAAATTTTCTACCAGAAATTGTCATTAAAAATGATAATTTGAAGATCAGAACAATACCATTCTCTTCGTATCATCTGCTGAGTCTGTACTTGTACCACCAGTTAAACACTCAGCATCTGATAAATTCTGTTGCGGGTTGGTGCACAGCCTGTTTGTGCATGGGTGTTTGCAAAACAGTATCATCCATTACAAAAATTAAGCAGAGGAGGTGAACGATATCACAGCAAAGTAGTTCAATGTAACAAGAACTATTCTTGACTTCAGCTTCTAACTCTAAAAGACAAAGAATCTGTCGAGTTTACCCGAGCAAATTCCCTATTGCTGTTACGTGTTCGAAACTAAAATATAATTTCTTCAACCCTGCACAAATAACTCTTGCTTCATACAAAAAAAAAGTTCTATAAAGTTCATTGTCAAAACTGATGGTAAACAATTACGTTTTTTTACTTTTTTGTATATATTTCAGCAGGGATTTATTAGTACATCCATAAATATGACACCGAAGTGATATTTGGTGATATTTGATATCATGACACCAGAGTGATATTTGATAATATAACAACAAAGTGATATTTCGATATAATGTCATGGCAGATATGATGACATTCAAACCATTGGATTATTTTGAGTTAACAGTGTCATAGTTTAGATATATTATAATACATTGGACATGAGCCCAATTTCAAATGTTGATCAAGCCATGTAATGTCACATTGGCTGAGAGTCTTTTCAGTATAATACCTGGGTATTTCTTCTGACTGTATGATCAAAGAAATTAAGTTTTGGCTTCACAAAAACGCAACAGCAAGAGCAGTTTTTCTCAAGTAAATGCCCTACTTCAATGATGGAATGCATTTGTTCATTGCTCACATGCACCCGGATACCATGTGATGAGGTGGGAATCAACCAGAGGCTGTCACACTGACAATACAAGATACAGACTCTGGTATGAACAGAATATACAACACCAGCCAGGTGTAAAAGGAGTGTTGGGCAATTAGAACATGGTGTAAAACAAAACATGTATGGAGTAATCTCCCAAAAATCCCAGTAGCAGATCTTAGGTGGATTATACATTCTTGATGTGTCAGATGCTAGCTTTGTCAGTAAAGAAACAAACAAAAGAAACCTTTCATATCTCCAAACCAAGTGCATCTTTTGGAGAATTTTGATGGATTCAATACCAGATTCTGAATTCATGGAAAAGTTTATAAAGAACAAAACAATTGAAACCAAACTGCTGGTAAAGGTAGATAATACGAATCGTAGAGATGAACAGAATATAGAAATGAAGAATACCTAACTGTTGGAATGTCAAACTTATTACAATGTTAATTCATGATAGAAGAACATATCAAGAAGTGCCAAGTTTTGTTGATGAAAATTATTTTTGATGCTGTCAAAAACAATTCCATTCCGGTATATGTGACTTTTAGTTCGAACAAAACATGAAATAAATGTTCTAAAAATTAGTCAATTGGTAATATAGCAAATCTACTACACAATAAGAGTTTGTAATACCATGACAGATGGAGATATCTGAAAGATGTAGCGGTGTATTAAATCTGAGCATGAAATAGTCTCCCTTTGCATGTATTTCACAATATAGATCAGTGAAACCATAAGTAACTCGAATATTGAAGCACTGATGTATTCACTCTTATTCCAACATGTTACACTAACATTACACTCAGTCTATATATTTGTTCACAAATGTACACTTTATCTTGTGTATCGGTACCATAACGGGTAAAGTAATGCGAGTAGATAGTAAAATACTGGTTCAGGGCTGGTGGATCTCTATGATGTTCATATTGACATCGTGTGAACTGGTATTTTGCTATCAACAAATGTAATGAACCAGTATTTTATTCTTAAGTGGGAAGAAATGAGCCAGCAGATTATCATATCTGTGGTCACAAGGCTGACCACCTTGATCCAGAGTTTTCATTCCCACCAGCATACACACTGACTTGTCCCTTGCTCAATTATTGCCACCCCCAGCCTGTATTAGCCACTATATTACTAAAGCTCATTAGTGATGAGAGGGGGCCGTAACTAGCTGTTGAACGGTCGCAGGTGTTCTAGTTGTATTTCTAAAGCTATTCTCTGCTCCATGACCTCCTGCAGCTCCTGGTTGAGTTCGCTGTTGGAGCGCGTCAGCATGGAGTTCCGTTCCTTGTGAGTCCTGATGGCCAATTGAAGATCTCTTTTGTCTCGACTGCCCTGTCTGAAAACAACCAACAATAATATTATGTAAATAATAATCTCACAATTTTTCCACTAGAAAAGATCACCGAATGAGAAATTGATCAAGATACCATAATACTAATGTTAATACATATACTCTAATATTGGTGCTTCATGATAAAAGATAAATAACTTTCAATATGGACCACAACTTCTATGTTGGTGAGTGAGTAAATATCATTTAACATCACTTTCAACATTTTTTTCAGTCAAATCACGACTTTTGGGTGATATTACTTTTCACACCCGGGACCCCATTAGTGGAATTCTATTCCTTTATACACCCGGAAATCGCATGGGTGCCCCAGTTGGTTGCCTCTTACGACAAGCTGTCTGATGAACCGAGATCCTTAATTGTGTCATCTTGGATGATGTGGCTAGAATATTTAGGAATATGTATAAAGAATTGTGCTACAGGGGGCTGCTTGATTAGCATTATCCAGTATACACAGTTCTGCCACTGAGTAATTGGTCAAGTGGTAATATAGCCACAAAACTTACATATTATACTGTCACCATTATGGGATGATAAATCTTCAACCCACCTGAGAGCTATAATAGATTGTCGAGGTTTGTCAGCGGGGGCGGACACCTCATCTGTATCTGCTACTGTATCGTTCGGAGATTGTAACAAATCCACTGAGTCGTCCGGTGATGGAGATTGTCCCTATAAGAAACCAAAAGAAGAGTTCATTGCCAGTTATACGTGATTATATCTATAACTCTCTACTTTAACCTCTTTTCACATGATCTATTCAGAAAGTTTTCAAAGCATTCATTTTCCAACACTATTTCAACAGCCTAGCAGAAATGTTTTTGAAATTGTTTTTCAACATACATGGTTCAGAACGACGCATAAATATGATCACCAAAAAAGTAGCTTAGAAAGATGTATATTATAAGATGATGAAAAAGATATCTTATTGGCATCATAATACAACCAACAAGCGTTCTGAGAACCCCAACATCTCGCCTCGCGGGGTCATCCGCCGAAGGTGCAGCAGTATTGAAAGCATACATGTAGAGCAAACAATAAGGTCTGGAATAGGTGATGTGGTACAGACAATAATGTCTGGGACAGATTATCTGGGACAGACAATAACATCAGGCCCATGTTGGATTACTGGTATATAAGTTAATCCCATGTAGGATGGATAGGTCAGTGCCGTCGGATTACTGGTGCATAGAGCAGTCCAGTGTGAGATTACTGCTGGATAGGTCAGTCCCATGTGAGATTACTGCTGGATAGGCCAGTCCTGTGTAGGATTACTGCTGGGTGGACCAGTCCTGTGTGTTATTACTGATGGATAGACCAGTCCCCTGTGGGATTACTACTGGATAGTCCAGTCCCAAGTGGGATTACTGCTGGATAGGCCAGTCCTGTCTGGGATTACTGCTGGATAGATGAGTCTCGTATGTTAATGCTGGATAGGACAGTCCTGTGTGGGATTACTGCTGCATAGGCAGTCCAGTGTGGGATTACTGCTGCATACAGCAATCCTGTGTGGGATTATGGCTGGGGAGGCCAGTCCCATGTGAGATTACTGCTGGATAGGCTAAACCTGTGTGGGATTACAGCGGGATAGGTCAGTCCTATGTAGAATTATGGCTGGATAGGTCAGTGCCATGTGGGATTACTGCTGCATACTGCAGTCCAGTGTCATATTACTTCTGGATAGGTCAGTCCCATGTGAGATTACTGCTGGATAGGCCAGTCCCATGTGAGATTACTGCTGGATAGGCCAGTCCCATGTGGGATTACTGCTGGATAGGCCAGTCCGGTCTGGGATTTCTGCTGGATAGGTCAGTCCTGTGTGGCATTACTGCTGGATAGGCCAGTGCCATTTGGGATTACTGCTGGATAGGTCAGTCCTGTGTGAGATTACTGCTGGATAGGCCAGTCCCAAATGGGATTACTGCTGGATACACCAGTTCGGTCTGGGATTACTGCTGGATAGTTGAGTTCCGTATGGGATTACTGCTGGATAGGTCAGTCCCGTGTGGCATTACTGCTGGATAGGCCAATGCCATTTGGGAATACAGCTGGATAGGTCAGTCCCGTGTGGGATTACTGCGGGAGAGCTGTGACCTAGAAAAAATGTCCACCAAGTTTTATAATCATCCCATGAAAGGTTCAACAAACTTTCCATGTACAGATCTACATGTAAATTTTTGCCCAACAAAAACCTTATCAATGGAAAGGTACAAAATCTAAAATGCAATAATTAGGACAAAAATTCATATTTAATGTCATATTTCTTAAATAGCACATGCACATCGTCGAATCATATTGAACTTGGGTAGCAAGTGTCAAACTCATCCAATGAAAGCTGACAGCTTCAGAAAACTTTCCATGTACAGGTGTACATCTATATACATGTACATTATTATTGGCAGATTACTTAGACAAAACCCTCAAAGTATGAACAAAAATTAATATTTTATCTCCTAAATAGCACAGGTACATCTTCTAATCATAGGAAACATGTCTACCAAGTTTCATAATCATTCAATGACAGCTGACAACTGTAGCAAACTGTGGTGTACAGATGTACATGTGCACTTCAGCTAAACGCAAAACTCCATCATTTGCCATAATTTGGAGAAATATTAATATTTCATCTCAAAAATAGCACAGGTACATTCTCTAATCATAAGAAACATGTGTACCAAGTTTTGTAATCATCCAATGAGAGCTGACAACTGCAGCAAACTCACCATGTACATTTTACATCAGAGCCTCTCATACTTACCTTATGACGCGGCTCGTCTCTCCTTCGAATTTGGGGGGTACTAGCGTGTTAGAGATTCCTCCGGGAAGCTCACGCGATGGTGCTGCCGATTCTCGGAGGGGTGATGGGCCTGCGCCATCACCATTAACCAGTTGCCAAGTGGCGCCCCAACTAGGGGACCGACACAAGGCAAAGCCGACTTCCTCTGAGCTATTGACTCGAGTAGTGTCGCGGTATGGTGTGGGTCCTGCTGCACTGATTGGTGCGCGGACAGTCACGTCCACAGGAACTGGCGCAGTTCGTCTGCAGCCAGGTTCCAGTTCGGGTTCAGTGACAGTCGCCGGAACTGGTTTTTTCAGACCATTCTATGACCCGAATGCTCTTGAGTCCGATCCATCTGACTCGGAGGATACAGGTCCTGGCGACATGGAGGTTGATAAAGAGGAACCCGTCCACTCTGTTTTATCTATCTCTCACTCTGTAGACTCCTCTAATGCTAAGGCTCTTGCCGAGGCTGCCGAGTTAGATCGCCTGATTGCAGCTTGCACTCAGACGCTGATCTGTGATTCCACAGAGTTGGACAGCATACCTCGGACTGTCTGGTCTGATGCGCTGTCTTATGTGTCTGAGGTCTCGGCTTGTCCGAGCTCGGACACAACTCCGAAAACTCCCGTGCGGTCATCGCTAGTGGGATCTGAGCCGCGAAAGCGGAGTACCTTACCGGCACTCCCTCTCGATGGCCAGGTTGCTGCAGCGTTTGAATCGCTGCGGACTGGGTCGGAGGAGGGGACAAAGCTAAAGCTACTAGCTTTTAAACCTACTCCTGCTCGGTTTTCGGAGTTTATCCGTTGCCCAGACTCTGACCTTCCGGTGGCGGGTCGGGCTTCGGAGGTGGGGCAGGGTTCGGCATACTACCTTTCTGGTACGTTTGCAAAGACTGTAGCTTTGCGCGACCAGACAAGGAAGGCTGTCGAAGACGAGCTCCGCTTGGCTGAAGCTTCAGGGCGTTTCGCTCTTAGAGGTTTAAGCCATATGTTGTATTTGTTGCACGCCAGCTATGCTGCTGCTCTGCAGCGTGTGGCTGAAGCGGCCCGTGATGAAACTGTGCGTCGTGGGGTTGAGAGCCCTCCCCCAGCGTCAGTATTTGTCCAGGTATCGCAAGATAACCTGAGTGTGCCGCAGCCGCTGCCGGACTTCGATCGGTTGATGAAGTTGGTCACTTCATCGATCATGGAAGTTGAGGCGTGGTCAGTTGCAAGAATACAACTTCCCAGGCGTCGACTCTACCTGGCGGAATCGATTCTGGGAGCCACGGATCATGCCACCCAAATGCTCGCTTTACCATTAGGTACAGCTGAGCTGTTTGGTGATGGTGTGGGTCTTTATGCTAATAGGGCTTTCGAGGCCCAGCAGCATAGAGACGCCTTGGCTCCCCGTCAGACCCTTACCGGGGCCGGGAAGCGCCGTTCGAGCGCTCCTGCTCAATCTAATGCACCACGTGCGAAGTATTCTCGGGGGCCGCCGCCTGCTGCGGCTTCAGTCCCTGGGAATAAACGTCATCGGGGCAGTAGAGGTAAGGGAAAGGGTAAGGGCAAATCTGCGCCACCACCTTCGGTACCAGTCAACGTGCCTGTCACGTTGATCTCGGAAGGGGAGCTAACGTTTCCTTCCGGTCGGCGGACGTCTGAGTCGCTTTTCCGCTTGGTGGAATCAGCATTGCTCAGATACCCTAGTGAAACGAATAGTTACAGAAGGTTACAAGGTCCAATTACCTCGGTTATCTGTGCTCCGCCAAGAGGTAGTCTCCCTTCAGGCCAAATGTGCCATACGGGAGATAATGGATCCCAGATCGGATCCAGGGTTTTATACGAGAATGTTTCTGGTACCGAAGCGCACTGGAGATTGGCGACCTGTACTCAATCTTCGCCCCCTCAACCGTTTCATCCGCAAGGAGAAGTTTCAGATGGAAACTCTTCGTGCGGTACGGGCCAGTCTACAAACTGGCATGTGGGCGGCATCGATCGATCTCAAAGATGCGTACTTCCACGTTCCAATTCATCCGGAATCTCAGAAGTACCTCAGGTTCGCATTCGACGGTCGAGTCTGGCAATTTCAGGCTCTCCCTTTCGGGATCACGTCGGGCCCACGTGTGTTTACCAGGGTGGTGGACGCCCTAGCCGTGTCTCTCAGGCGTCGCAATGTGGATATAAGCACATATATAGACGACTGGTTGATAAAGGGATCATCGCCCCAGGTTGTGATCCGCGGTGTGCGGCTGACTGTTCATCACGCCATTCTGGGCGGATGGATTGTCAACCTTCCCAAATCAGACTTGCATCCATCCCAGGAGTTTTTACACCTGGGAGTGCAGTTCGATCTCGTGGTCGGCCGGGTTCGCCCTTCGGCGAGCTCACTAGAGAAGTTAGACGTGATTCTTGGTCTGTTTCTGACCAAATCGTCACTTCCGGCCAGAGATTTTCTGAGATTACTGGGAAGGTTGGTCAGCCTAGGCGAAGTGATCTCTTTCGGACCACTTCGACGCAGACCGATTCAACTATATTTGATGTGTTTCTGGAAACAGAGCACATGTCAAATAAATCAACCAGTCCCCATCAAGAAGGAGCTTTTGACAGCCCTTCAGTGGTGGCAGGATCGGCGCAACCTCTTGGAGGGGGCGCCATTACATCCGCCACCACCCGATGTGGTGCTTTTCACAGACGCCTCGATGGACGGCTGGGGAGCACATCTGGATGACTAGACCGCTCACGGTCTATGGAACCACCGCGAGAGACAATGCCATATCAATCTATTGGAATTGAAGGCAGTCTCTCTAGCGTTGAAACGGTTTCTCCCTCACGTCCGGGACAAAGTGGTGCTCGTTCGGTCGGACAATTTGACGGTGGTGACATACATCAACAAGCAGGGCGGCACTCGCTCCCCCGAGCTATGTATGATGATATGGGAAATGTTCCAGTGGTGTTTTCAACACCACATCATCGTTCGAGCCACGCATATTCCGGGCGTCTGGAATGTGCTAGCGGATGCCTTGTCAAGATGACAGAGGCTGAGTCCAACCGAGTGGTCTCTGAACGACTCAGTCGTTCGCAGACTCTTCGACCTGTGGTCTACACCACACATCGATCTGTTTGCGACTCGAGACAATCACAAACTTCCCGTGTATGTGAGTCCGTTTCCGGATCCACTAGCTCATGCAGTGGATTCGCTGTCAGTTCCATGGACAGGGATGTATGCTTACGCGTTTCCCCCGACCATTCTGGTCCCCAAGGTTATTCAGAAGATTCGGAGCGAGCAGTGTATGATACTGCTAATAGCTCCATTCTGGCCGACCAAGGCGTGGTTCACCAGTCTATTAGACCTTCTGATAGATGTACCACGGCGGTTACCAGATCGTCCAGATCTCCTGACTCAATGCCAGGGGCGTCGGGTTCACGAACGTCCAGGCCTATTCAAATTAAGTGCCTGGATGCTGTCATCAAATCCCGACGCCAGGAGGGCTTTTCTACAGCGGCTTCAGAAATCATGGCCAAATGTAGAAGAGCCTCCACAAGGCGAGTTTATGATTCTAAACTCGGCCTCTTTGGGGAGTGGTGCCATGAGAACGGTAAACGTCCAGCTGACACCACTTCTCAGGAAATAGCAGATTTCTTTGTTTTCCTTTTTGAATCAAAGAAATTACAGCCTTCCACTATTTCGGGTTATAAATCCGCCATAGCTACGATCCACCCTGGTTTCCAGGATGGGTCCAAGGTTACTATGTGTAAACCTTTGGAGGATCTGATTAAGGGAATGTATCATCTTCGCCCTAGAGTCGAAAGATTACTTCCCCCATGGAATCTTGATTTGGTACTCAATGCTCTGACCAAGCAGCCATTCGAGCCCATGGATAAGGCCAGTTTAAAATGTTTGACATTAAAAACTGTCTTTTTAGTCGCTGTGGCATCTGCTAGGCGGAGAAGCGAAATACATGCGCTCTCTGCCGAACCCGATCGCATGGTATTTACCGGGGAAGGCCTTATGCTTTACCCGAGGTCTGATTTCCTTGCGAAAACGGAAGTTCTTAAGCATCCTGGCAAGCCTATAGTGCTTGCGGATTTAGCTAAGTTCTCTCCAGATGATAAAGTTCTGTGTCCGGTCCGTGCTCTGAAGTGGTACTTAGATGCTACCAAGCATTTGCGTTTCACTCACGCACCTGTGGATTACTCACCAAGTGAATAATCACAGGTCAGCAGCTAAAGACACCATTTCAAGATGGCTCGTGGAGACCATTGAAATGGTTTATAGCATGGCCAGACCACAGGATTTCATATTCGCAAGGGCACATCAGACTCGCGCATTATCTACGTCAACAGCCCTTTTCAGGGGTGCTTCGTTGAATGAGATAATGGAGGTGGCGCAGTGGAGATCGGAGTCAACATTTGTCAAACATTATTTGACCGATCCTACTGTCTCGCAAGCAGCGGTGCAGTTGCCAGTCTTGGCTGTCTGTTCACGCAATGCCTCGCAGCCTGTGGCGTCCTCTCGAGGAACGCATAGGGAGCACACAGATACCCGTAGTACTAGCACACGTCAAGATCCGAGAAAGGGCGGTCTTCGACGGGTCCATAAGAAACAATAGTTGAGATTTCCAGTTGTTTTGTACGGGGTCTCAGTGAAGCAAGGTTTATATCACTCCTTGCACGATAGGATAATGCTTCCGAAAATCGGAAATGTCCAGGGTGGACTCCCCTTTGCTGTCTCCTAGGAGCGCAGCAGGGCTTGACTAGCGTCAGTCTGTATCCTTGTTTCGAGCGGTGTTACAGACGCGCCATTTACGTTATCCCTGTCTTTAGCTGCACCAGCCCTCCAGGGGTTCCCACGAATTCTGGTTTTACCCCTAAGAGTATTGACGTAATAAGGTATCTATTACGTCATAAGGTAAGTATGAGAGGCTCTGATGTAAAATGTAAAAGTTTATGTAACTTTTTACGAGGAGCCGTCATACTTACCGTACGGTCCCACCTCCCTCCCACACTTCTAGCTAAAGTCGGAGGGCAGTTTACTTAGGTAAAAGATGAAACTAATACGCATGGGCTAAACGAGATTTGACTTACAGGTCTCGCGGGATAATGTATCAATGGGGCTACGGAGGGGAGTGCCTGGGGCATTTCTTTTTTGGCAGCGGACACCGAGGCGGTGGATGAAACCCCTAAGAGTATTGACGTAATAAGGTATGTATTACGTCATAAGGTAAGTATGAGGGCTCCTCGTAAAATGGTAAGTTACATAAACTTTTTCATGTACAGGTATACATGTAGAGGCCTACATGTACAATTTACCTCAACAGAAAACTCATTCATTTGCCATAATTTGGGACAAAAATTAATATTTCTTCTCAAAAATAGCACAGGTACATCCTCTAATCATAAGAAACATGTGTACCAAGTTTCATAATCATCCAATGAGAGCTGACAACTGCAGCAAACTCACCATGTACATGTACAGGTATACATGTAGAGGCCTACATGTACAATTTACCTAAACAGAAAACTCATTCATTTGCCATAATTTGGACAAAAATTAATATTTTTTCTCAAAAATAGCACAGGTACATCCTCTAATCATAAGAAACATGTGTACCAAGTTTCATAATCATCCAATGAGAGCTGACAACTGCAGCAAACTCACCATGTACATGTATACATATAGAGGCCTACATGTACAACCTACCTAAACAGAAAACTCATTCATTTGCCATAATTTGGAGAAAAATTAATATTTCTTCTCAAAAATAGCACAGGTACATCCTCTAATCATAAGAAACATGTGTACCAAGTTTCATAATCATCCAATGACAGCTGACAACTGCAACAAACTTTCTAAGTACAGATGTGCATGTGCACTTCAGCTAAACGCAAAACTCTATCATACGGATTTTAACATTGGAGCACCCCAGGGGTAGCACCCCCAGGTGGCAATATTTTTGTAATTTTTTTAAATATTTTTTCTAATTTTTCTAGATTTTTTTTTAATTTGCTAAACCGAAAACTTTGTCATTTCCAAATTCCAGGCAGGGGACACCGACACCGACACTGACGACGACGACGACATCCTCTTTCCCCCCTCACAATATCTCCCCTTTACTTCGTAAGGCGAGATAAAAAATATTTCCTTGAAGACTCCCACCTTTTCTTCTATTTCTTCAGGCACACTGGCCACTATCTGCGAGTCTGAAAAGTAAATATAACTGCTCATTAAACATATTCTTCCTGGTGAACACTCTAATAATTCATTCACTCTACTGACATTCAATCAACCCGAGATATTCAGCTTTGATTATGTATCACAGTCCATCTAGCAATGCAGGACAGAAGCAATCAGAGATTAATTGACTGTATCCTCCCTCCATATTTTGGATCTAAAGTAATCAAAATTATCATAAATCGAAGTATAATGATTCTTTCTTTAAATAGTAGGATAATTCGATGTAGGCCTATATATACCATATTTATAGCAATTATCACTATTTAAGAATATCATTATTGTATATGCCAAAATCAAAATGTTTGGACATTTGTGCATCTGAAAGGCTTGGAGTCTAGACACGTTGTTGTCTCCTGACTTGGCTTTTTCTGCATTGCCTGGTGACCCTTACATGAACAGGCCCAGCGAATTCCTCAATACACGTATCTCAGACTCTTATCCATCCATCTATTTCTGTGTGCTTGGGGCCAATTCTGTGTGCACGGACCACAAATCCTGGCACACGCCCCATCCAATCCTTGATCTCGTGAAGTAATCCACAACCGCAGACAAAATTCCATTTCACACCAGTTCTTGCATGAAGTCAGTTCAGCCTTTTCCCCAAGCGATCATGAACTCGTTCTTCATGCAAAGGGGCATTGATGTGACACAATACCGACATTTGACCTCTTTGATATGAGAGGTGATGGTGAAAACGTTAATGGAGAAGGACAGACTCTTCTCTGCAACGACAGTTTAGCTCGAAGTCTTTGGCTATTTCTGTTGACAACATTCGGGTCAATCAGACCCACAAAGATCCCAGGTATTGGTTAAAATCTGTCCCGAGCGTATGGAACTTTGCTCACAGATAAGCGATATTTCAAGAGCAAACTCCAGGATTTCTGGTCCATGCACATGGAATTGGCCCTGAGCACGTGGAAAAAGATGAATGGACAAGGAACTGAGGTGGCGTGTGTGGAAGAGTTCGCTAGGCCTGATGAAGTATGAACCACAATGTACTATCCAGAATTTTATGCTAGAAACTAAACAGCGGATTATGCATCAGTGCACCGAGTTAATCTTTTGTTTAAATTTATATCAAGATAAGCCCATACTAACTGATCAACCACTCTACAATAGGAGATGTCATAAAGAAATATACAGGTAGATAGTAAGATTTTTTTTCTTACTAAGTGTTATCTGTAAAAAGTACTGTCATACCTGTAGAGTCTAGACTGGTTTGAGCACCTTGTAATCCTCCACTTGATGGCACCTGTTTATTGAAGAGGTTACAGGTAAAAACAGGGACATATATTGTCAATACAATACCAATTATAAATACACTGTACACAGATGAAAATGCAAAACGGTGGAAGAAATATCCAATAAAAAGTGAAGAAAACACAAAACAGGTGTATCAATCAGAGGCGAACATCAAATGCTTGTGATAACGCAGAATAGGTTAGGGCTATTCCAGAAAAAAAGGTATGGGGGGGGGGGGGGCGGATGGGCGAGTTTTTTACTACCCACCACCCATAGAAATGAATTTACTGCCACAACAAGGACCCACAGAATTCAATTATCTAGACATCCCAGAATTCAATTATCTAGACATCCCACCACCCATAGAAAAAAACAACAAAAAAACGGTTGGCCTCCTACCATGGTCGTTGTTGTTGTTGTTTATGGAGATCACTTCCCGGGCCAATATTTTAATTTTTTTATGGTTTGCACGGGTCAATAAAAGTTTGTAAAAGTGTGTAATATTTATATTGAAAAATCAAGGCCTTGAAAGTAGAATTTTTTCCCGTACATCCTCGAAAGTGCTTGAATTTTACTGTAATAGGTAAATATGGTTGGCAGTCCAGCAAAATGGAATAAAAACTCCACTGACGATCGTTGTTTCTGTCTCCTGTTGTGTTTCCCCTTTCCATCCGTCGCTCCTGTACATATGCTCTGGCCTAAACCGTGTATTATGTTTGATATCTCTATCATAGTTCATTTAAAAGACTCCGGGCCATCCTTAAAATATGTCAGTTGGCGTAACCCGCCCTCCCCATCGAAAAGCTACCAACCCAAAAGTTTTTATCAGCCATCTGTCGCCGTAAATGTTTTTTTCTTTTTCTTCAACTTCAAGCAGTCCCTGTGTAGTTATTATCATTAAATTGCGTAGGTCGTGAATTTGTCCGCCAGAGTTGCAAGTTTCAAGAATGAAATACAAAGAAAATATGGTCTACGAAACAAAAGAAAAATCTGCCCTCACGTTGATTTTGTTGAAAAGCGATATGCGTGTTGAAAACTTTTGTGCCTTACTACCCTATTTTGAAAGTGAACTCTTCCAATTCGATTCGTCGGGAAGCCTTGTGGGATTACAACACCGGGTCAGTGGAAGTTTCCATTACCGCAATAGGGATGGTAGCCCGACAGTATTGCGACACGTGTCTGCAGTCAGTCGACCATATTTCCCCGGCTAAATCTGTACCATAATGCCGACGTTTGGTTCATTAACCATCAAACACGAAGTAAAAAGTGAAATGTCCAGCTTGTCAAGGATTGAAAATACATAAAAACTAAACCTCTGAATTCCTGCAATGATGATCGGGTTGTCTACAACGTCACTCGTGAGATGTCAATGTGACTGACCCAGCGAGGGTGCATATTTTATGTTCGTCCGCTCCATAAAGTTGATTCCTCGTTGATTATAAACTGGATTATCATGTTGTTGGAAACACTGACGTTTGTTATTTTATTACATGGAAACGTCGTTCTGGATTGGTGAGTGAATAAAACACCAGCATCCATGTCTGTTGACATCTCCCCGTAGCACAAATGAAATACTCAACTGCTCCCTTTCTGCAGTCAAAATGTATGAGACACATCATGCACATCCGAAGAAATGAAATAATGGCTCCCTCGACATAGAAAAGAGTTGTGCACAAACTAACTATTACGCCGAAGCCCTGACAGGGACCAGCAGAGGGTAACATTTATATCTTTGTCCTTCCATATCATCTGTTTATTAAAGAACATGAGACATCGAAAATATCATTCGATTTTTTTTCTAGTGATCTCGTAGGTGCCTCAAAATGGCCAGTTGACGGGCATTTTCGCCTCCAACCTCCTGCTAATGAGAACCCGGTTAGGGACTTCTGATCATAGTTCTATGATATATGGAGGATTCGCAACCACAAAAACTGAACTTTTGTATTTTATTTCTGTGTCAACCCGTATCGTTAGTCACGATTTAGTTTTACAGAAATTATTCTGAGTAACATATTCACTTTACTTTCAGCGGCACGAACTCCACGACGAAAACGGGAGTGTTCGAATTTATTGTTTCACGAGTATATTGAAAATGCTCCCGTTTTCGTTTTATTAGGATGGAAAAAATCACGACAGGGGAAAAATCGGCCGTTTTCGAATTAAATTTGGAAGGTGAATTATTAGGAAAATTACCGTAATCTGTTCTGATATCAAAAATTGAAAACGTCTGGAAAGGGCAAATTTAACGATGAACTGACTCAACTGACTTTGCCAGATTTTAAAGACTGGATAAAAAGAGCTGACGTGAACAAGGCAGCAACTGAAGTGGAAAATCGGAATAGAAATACATACGGTTTTCAATAAACCAAATTTCTTTTGCAATAAAATAACGTAATTGAGGTGAGTTTTTTTTTACAGTATTAGTGAAGATATTACGGTACTTGTGATCTGATTATTGACACAAAAGTTGAATGCCGGAAGAGACGTTTACGTAAGATAGCCCGAGATTATAGGCCGTTTAATAAATGGAATAGGCCTACATTTATTCTACTATATTTTCAAATGAAGCATAGATACATCTGAAACAGATCGATCCAATTTTCAGATTAATTAAAACGTAGATTGTGGATTGATGCGGATCATGTTAGGCCAAAATATACTTGAATAAAACTGGGTAAACAGGTGAGTGTATAGCCAATAAATGACAGAACAGCTGCAGTCGAGCCATATTTCAAGCCAGAAAAATCGACCATAGAGGTCCATGTCCCCCGCTAGCAGCACCAGTTATGGTGGATTACATCCACCATAACTGGCACTGCTGCTGCGGGGGCCATGGACCTCTATGGTCGATTTTTTGGGGTCGATGATATCTCATATCATTGATAAGAGTATGATTTGAAAATGGAGATATCGCTGATGAGCTTAACATAATCTAATACAGCAGATGGCACCCATATTGGATTATGCACATCCATAACACATAATACATGACTGTTCTCTCACTACGGTCAAGGGACTCCCCAAGTTTGAAGTAGATCAGTTGAATCGTACTCCAGCTATTGTCCGGACAAGATCAAACTGCTTAAAATCCAATGAAATCCAGTATGGCCGATGGTGGCCATATTGGATTAAGCACGTCCTTGAAAAACAATCCTAATCCTCCTCTCAACAATGTCAAGGCACTCCCCAGGTATGAAGTAGATCGGCTGAATCGTTCTCGAGTTATTGTCCAGACAAGATTCAACTGCTTACAATCCAATATGGCTGACGGCGGCCATATTAGATTACGCACATTGCTGGAAAACAATCCCAACCGTCCTCTCACCAATGTCATGGCACACCCCAAATTTGAAGTTGATCGATTAAATCGTTCACGAGTTATTGTCCGGACAAGAAAATCTAAGATCCAACTGCTTATAATCCAATATGGCTGACGGTGGCCATATTGGATTATGCACATCGCTGAAAAAAATCCAAACCGTCCTCTCACCGATGTCAAGGCACTCCCCAAGTTTGAAGTAGATCAGTTGAATCGTACTCCAGTTATTGTCCGGACAAGATCAAGCTGCTTAAAATCCAATGAAATCCAGTATGGCTGATGGTGGCCATATTGGATCAAGCACGTCCTTGAAAAACAATCCTAATCCTCCTCTCAACAATGTCAAGGTACTCCCCACATATGAAGTAGATCGGTTGAATCGTTCTCGAGTTGTTGTCCGGACAAGATCCAACTGCTTATAATCCAATATGGCTGACGGCGGCCATACTAGATTACGCACATTGCTGAAAAACAATCACAACCGTCCTCTCACCAATGTCAAGGCACACACAAAGTTTGAAGTTGATCGGTTAAATCGTTCATGAGTTATTGTCCGGACAAGAAAATCTAAGTTCCAATTGCTTATAATCCAATATGGCTGATGGCGGCGGTGGCCATATTGGATCAAGCACGTCCTTGAAAAATAATCCTAATCCTCCTCTCAACAATGTCAAGGCACTCCCCACATATGAAGTAGATCGGTTGAATCGTTCTCGAGTTGTTGTCCGGACAAGATCCAACTGCTTATAATCCAATATGGCTGACGGCAGCCATATTAGATTACGCACATTGCTGAAAAACAATCACAATCGTCCTCTCACCAATGTCAAGGCACACAAAGTTTGAAGTTGATCGGTTAAATCGCTCATGAGTTATTGTCCGGACAAGAAAATCTAAGTTCCAATTGCTTATAATCCAATATGGCTGATGGCGGCCATATTAGATTACGCACATTGCTGAAAAACAATCCCAACCGTCCTCTCACCAATGTCAAGGCATACCCGAAGTTTGAAGTTGATCGGTTAAATCGTCCACGAGTTATTGTCCGGACAAGAAAATCTAAGATCGAACTGCTTATAATCCAAAATGGCTGACGGCAGCCATATTTGATTACGCACATTGCTGAAAAACAATCCCAACCGTCCTCTGACCAATGTCCAGG
>JAVTVY010049773.1:0-23757 GCA_036873755.1 Hanleya hanleyi | reverse complement strand
CCCAACAATGCTGTATACCAAATTTGAAGTCTCCAGCTGCAACGGTTCGGCTTTTAGAGCATTCACGTCGTAATGTGGATATTTTTCATTATGTTGCCATGGAAACCACAAAAACCACCAAAATGTCCCCCAATTTCAATAGGCTTGTGCTTTACCACCCAACAATGCTGTATACCAAATTTGAAGTCTCTAGCTGCAACGGTTCACCTTTGAGAGCGGTCACGTCAGCATGTGGATATTTTTTGTTATGTTGCCATGGAAACCACAAAAATCAACTAAATGCGCCCAATTTCAATAGGCTTGTGCTTTACCACCCAACAATGCTGTATACCAAATTTGAAGTCTCTAGCTGCAACGGTTCACCTTTGAGAGCGGTCACGTCACCATGTGGATATTTTTTGTTATGTTGCCATGGAAACCACAAAAATCAACTAAATGCGCCCAATTTCAATAGGCTTGTGCCTTACCACCCAACAATGCAGTATCCCAAATTTGAAGACTCTAGCTGGAACGGTTCACCTTTTAGAGTGGTCACGTCGTTCATCCAGCCAGCCAGCCATCCATCCATCCAGCCAGCCAGCCGGACAGAGTGACGACATGATCCCATCCGGCATATATGCCGATGGGATAAAAAGTAAAGTTTCCACCCAATCGGGTCCAGATTCAATAGGGTTCTGGGTCACAATCATATGGATGTTCACGGCAAGTTTGGTGTGCCTAGGGTAAGTCGTTCTTAAGATCTCTTGGTAACGAGAAAGCTGTGACAATTTCACAGAAATTAAAGATGGCCACCAAAGTTTCCAATCAATCGGGTCCAGATTCAATAGGGTTCTGGGTCATGAGCATATGTGCCTAGGGTAAGTCATTCTAAAGATATCTTGGTAACGAGAAAGCTGTGACAGACAGACGGACGGACATACATGACGACAATACCCTTTGGCCAAATTTCTGGCTGAGGGGTAAAAATCGACCAAAGAAGCCCATGTCCCCCGCCAGCAGCACCAGTTATGATGGATTGCAGTCATTTCTAGGATGTTCTGACCATATCCTGAGGGAAGCTACGTGAAAAATCACACAATGGATACAGCAAAGACAAACTGAAACACTTGAAAAGGATGTGGTCCACGGTTACATTTACTACTTGTACAGCAGACCCCACAAGTCTGGCCCCATGAGATTTCTCCTTCCCTTTCAGGGTTTGGAATTAACACCCTTTACTCGCTCCAGGCAAGTGAAAATTGCATAGGACAACCAATCTCAATGATGCTGGTTTAAATAAAATATGAAGCTGCGCATCTGAAAACCCCTCGGCTCTGGGCGCCAGCCATTCATAATGTATTCAATTTAAAACAAGACTTCAGGAACACCAAGCAGTCAAGTAACAGATATACAGATTATGAAAAATTTTGCCATTAGAAATGGCCTCAAACGTTTCCGTCCAATCAGAGAAACCGGTATTCATTACATAAGTCTGTTGATGCATCGATGATGTATACCAAATTTTACATCGAACATTTGAAAATTATCTGAGATAGAGATCCCTAATGATTTCGCATAAACTAAAGATGGCCGCCCATCCTTCCCACCACTCAGAGAAACTGATGTGGTTATTCATTGCAAGTCTCTTGATACATAGATTCTGTATACCAAGTTTCATACAGAACGCTGAAATGGCATCAAAGATAAACATCATTGAAGATTTTGCATAAATTAAAGATGGCCACCAAGGTTTCCGCCCAAGCAGAAAAACCAGAACTGTCTATTGATACATCGATGATGTATACCAAATTTTACATTGAGCACTTGAACCGTATCAGAGATATAGATCATTAATGATTTCGCATAAATTAAAGATGGCCGCCCATCCTTCCCGCCACTCAGAGGAACCGATGTGTTTATTCATTGCAAGTCTCTTGATACATCGATGCTGGATACCAAGTTTCATATAGAACACTGAAATGGTATCAAAGTTATATATCATTGAAGATTTTGCATAAATTAAAGATGGCCGCCAAGGTTCCGCCCAATCAGAAACGCCAGAACTGTCATTTATCGTAAGTCTATTGATGCTTCGATGATATATACCAAATTTTACATCGAGCACTCGAACAGTATCAGAGATAGAGATCATTAATGATTTTGCATAAATTAAAGATGGCCGCCCATCCTTCCCGCCACTCAGAGGAACTGATGTGGCTATACATTGCAGATCTCTTGATACATCGATGCTGTATACCAAGTTTCGTATAGAACACTTGAATGGTATCAGAGATATATATCATTGAAGATTTTGCATAAATTAAAGATGGCCGCCAAGGTTTTCACCGAATCAGGGAAACTGGTTTGGTCATTCCTTTTAAGTTTCTTGATGCATCGATGATCTATGCCAAGTTTCACACTGAACAGAGAAATGGTACCTAAGATACACAAGATTAATGATTTCGCATAAATTAAATATGGCCGCCAAAGTTTCCAACCAATCAGGTCCAGATTCAATAGGGTTCTGGGTCATGAGCATATGGATGTGCAGTGCAAGTTTAAGGTGCCTAGGGTAAGTCGTTCTAAAGATATCTTGGTAACAAGAAAGCTGTGATGGTTTCGCATAAATTAAAGATGGCCGCCAAAGTTTCTAACCAATCAGGTCCAGATTCAATAGGGTTCTGGGTCACAAGCATAAGGATGTGCACTGCAAGTTTGGTGTGCCTAGGGTAAGTCGTTCTGAAGATATCTTGGTAACGAGAAAGGTGTGACGGACAGACGGACAGACGGACAGACGGACGGACGGACAGACGGACAGACGTACATGACGACGACAATACCCTTCGGCCAAATTTTGGCCGAGGGGTAAAAAAGTATGAACGTTGATCCTCTAAAATCATTAAAATAACTGAGAAATAATGGATTATATGCACGATTTGTGACCACTTTGTCAAATCCATGTTCTAATAAATTTGATCAGCCCTGACTATTTAGTGGGAATTTCACAATTTTTAGAGGAGGGCTAAATGATCATATGTCCAGTCTCGCCAGCAGCACCTCAGCTGGCGGTGGATTATGATCTCACCATAACTGGCGCTGCTGCTGCGGGGGCCATGGACCTCTATGGTCGATTTTATTTGGTCGATGAAATCTCATATCATTGATGAAGAGTATGATTTGAAAATGGAGATATCGCTGATGAGCTTAACATAATCTAATACTGCGGATGGCACCCAGATTGGATTATGCACATCCATAAAACATAATACCAACTGTCCTCTCACCAATGTCCAGGCTTGAAGTAGATTGGTTGAATCGTGCTAGAGTTATTGTCCAGACAAGATCTAAATGCTGAAAATCTAAGATGACTGATGGTGGCCATCTTGGATTACACAGGTAACTGTAAAGCAATGATAACTGTCCTCTCACCGATGTGAAGCCAAACTGCAAGTTTGAAGTCGATCAGTTGAATTATTCTAGATTTGTTGTCCAGACAAGATGCAACTGCTTAAAATGCAACATAATCCAATATCGCTGGTAATTGGCAGCCAAATTGGATTATGCTCGTTCATCAAACACAATCCTAACCGGGATCTCATCAAGGTCAAGGGACTTCCCAAGTTTGAAGTAGATCAGTTGAATCGTATCCCAGCTATTGTCCGGACAAGATCAAACTGCTTAAAATCCAATGAAATCCAGTATGGCTGATGGTGCCCATATTGGATTAAGCATGTCCTTGAAAAACCATCGTAATCCTCCTCTCAACAATGTCAAGGCACTCCCCAGGTATGAAGTAGATCGGTTGAATCGTTCTCGAGTTATTGTCCGGACAAGATCCAACTGCTTATAATCCAATATGGCTGACAGCGGCCATATTAGATTACGCGCATTGCTGAAAAACAATCCCAACCGTCCTCTCACCATGTCAAGGCACACCCCAAGTTTAAAGTTGATCGGTTAAATCGTTCACGAGTTATTGTCCGGGCAAGAAAATCTAAGATCCAACTGCTTATAATCCAATGTGGCTGACGGCGGCCATATTGGATTATGCACATTGCTGAAAAACAATCCCAACCGTCCTCTCACCGATGTCAAGGCACTCCCCAAGTTTGAAGTAGATCAGTTGAATCGTACTCCAGTTATTGTCCGGACAAGATCAAACTGCTTCAAAATCCAATGAAATCCAGTATGGCTGATGGTGGCCATATTGGATTAAGCACGTCCTTGAAAAACAATCCTAATCCTCCTCTCAACAATGTTAAGGCACTCCCCACATATGGAGCAGATCAGTTGAATCGTTCTTGAGTTATTGTCCGGACAAGATCCAACTGCTTATAATGCAATATGGCTGACGGCGGCCATATTAGATTACGCACATTGCTGAAAAACAATCCCAACCGTCCTCTCACCAATGTCAAGGCACACCCCCAGTTTGAAGTTGATCGGTTAAATCATTCACGAGTTATTGTCCGCACAAGAAAATCTGTGATCCAACTGCTTATGGCTGACGGCGGCCATATTAGATTACGCACATTGCTGAAAAACAATCCCAACCGTCCTCTCATCAATGTCAAGGCACACCCCAAGTTTGAAGTTGATCGGTTAAATCGTTCACGAGTTTTTGTCTGGACAAGAAAATCTAAGATCCAACTGCCTATAATCCAAAATGGCTGACGGCGGCCATATTGGATTATGCACATTGCTGAAAAACAATCCCAACCGTCCTCTCGCCAATGTCAAGTCACACCCCAAGTTTGAAGTTGATCGGTTAAATCGTTCACGAGTTATTGTCCGGACAAGAAAATCTTACGGAATTACGGAATTTCGGAATTACGGAATTACGGACACCGGTGTTTCTAATATCCCCCCCTACTAAGTAGCGGGGGACAATAATGAAGTATATGAAATATGTATGAAAGGCTAAAATGATAAGAAAGACTTTGGGACAAGTGGTTTATTTTTGGGGCACCCAGAATGTCAAAAGGCATTTACTTTGACAACCACTTCCAAATTCTGGCCGAGGGGTAAAAACTGGATCTGACCCGATTCCTGTCTCAAGGCTGTTCTGTTATGAAAATAACGGCTTCCTCGTCTTTGGAGCAAATTATGAGATGGCAGGACATGATTTTACACAACCAAATCAGTGGAATATATGATCTAGTCTCAGGGACTTGACAAGTTGCATAATAAACAAAATTAGAACTGAATAGCTGCAGTGAAATATATTACCGACCCATAACCATTAAGAAAATTGATGAATAATATCTATGATTGGAATTCACTGTTTATTCACCCAGAAATTATTCAAGCTAACTTGTGTAGAAAGAAGATATACAGTTTTCACATCAGTCAAGGGTGATATAACACCACCACATGGGGACATTTCATGCTGTGGATTGGTTGTCAGCTTGACCTGATTCTTCGATCTCGAGCTTCCTTGAAATTTGAATTATCATCGGCACTCTCTATCTTACTATTTACCAGAGTCTGGAATTTCCGGGATCTCTCAGTGCAGGATTTCATGAAAGAACAGACTCGAGATGGGAATAGGGTCAGATCCACTTATGCCAGAGTAGATGGGTTTCAATCATATTGATGCTGGCCAGGAACCTAACAGTATGCAGGATGGTTCCATAGCGGTATCATCCGTAGACACAATATGGTTGGGGTACATACTGGTACATTATGTATGGCCAGAAACAAGCACATACTTTCGGATTAAACTTTTATGGCAGACCAAAACTTTTTGTTCTACAATTGCATCAAAGAAGCCTAAATTACATATTGTGCAAAGTTTCAGTTGCTTAAAAAAAAATTTGTAATTTGATTATTTCAAGATATTGGAACTTTGGTTCATACTCCATATAAGAATCATGAGACAATGCATACAACAGCCATGTCTGGAGACAACAATATTACTCGAGGCTTTTCAGCTGTACAAAGACTCAGAAAATACCCACTTACATGAAGTATCTACCAGAACTACTTGAGGCTTTCAGTTTAATACACCAACAACAACATAAACAGAGCACTTGCAATACATTGCAGTCTGTATTAATTATCCTGTGACTTTTTTTTTTCTTTTGTTGATGAACATTGACTTTATATTAATTAGGATTGAATCACGTTGAAGTTTACATCTAGTTGAGAATTATTCTTAACAATAAAATGAATGAAATGCAACTCCAGGAATTAAGGTGTACACACAGGGATATTGAAAAGGTATTAAAAAATCAAAACAATCCATTTACTTTTTTAGATGTATTTGAAAATTCTTTAGTTTGTAGTATCATTCTTAACTGACATAAACAAAATTCACCTAAAGCTCAGGTAATTCAGTGTGTATGAAGGGCAAAATGTGTTACATGTATACTCACGGTGTATTTCACCTTTCTGCTTTTAGTGGGAGAGTGCTCAGTGCTGCTAGGCAGAAACAGCATATGAACAGTGTTGGCCATATTACATGTGTAGCACAATCAACACAGACCAATTGCAAAGGTATCAACTCTTATCTCCACCAATGATTCAAAGCCTTATTGCGAACAACTTTTCTAACGTTTTAATATCCATCATCAAGATGATAGTTTCTCTCTCAACATATTTTAAACTTCATGTATAATATTTTGTAAGCTAACACCGAACAACAACCTGGAAGGAAGGCTGAGTGCTATAATGTGTAGTTGTTCAGGGTACATACAAGTATAGACATGAAGGTCTTAAGTACTCCAGAGTTAATCCAATAATCTCAGTAATCTGATTACATGTTAAATCTCCCTTCAGCACCCAGCTGGTAACAAGTTTTATTGACTCATTAATCAAATTATCAAATTAATTTGTAGAAGCTTTATTGTTACACTCCTCCACTTGGATTTTCTCACCATACCTTTTTCCACTTTAACAAATGGAATCTAGATGTAGCTTCCCATAGAATTCTAATGTCTAAATTGGGTCTGAAGGAGTATTGTGAAAGTGTTGTGAAAAGTATTATCAATGTAGAAAATATTAATGTATTGTAATCTTGCTGACATTAAAACATGAGAGTGAAAATTGTCCTTTTTAGAGAATATTTAGAGAACGAAGCTGCGCAGTCAGTAAAGTTGAATAATTATCTCCAAAACAGAAGGCGTTCATGTGTTTTTGTCTGCATTTCAGATCCCAGACATTCTGAAACTTATTGGTTTATGTCCTTTTCAAATAATATATTGCAACAAAAACTATGTGTGAGTATTATTTCCCTCAAGAAATGCAGTTTTATTCCAAATAAAAATCAGTAAACTCACCGACATGTTCGTAATTTGCAAAATGATACTGCCAATGGCAATCGTCGGATGTTTCGATGAACAACAACAACCACGTAAAAAAAAAAAAGCACAAACCTACGTAATTTCCGAAGATTGTGAGCAGATATTTCTTTGATAATACAATGCCCAGAAATAACAGATGAATACTCATTTATTCGTGGACATTTGTCAGAATAAACACACTTTCCAGATGAGAGACTTCGCTAAATTGCGAAGAGTTTGAGGAGTTTTTTTTCGGTCATATTTGAAGGCGTGTATCTCCGCTTTCCAGCGGTTGTTTTTCATAATCTAGGTCACGTTGGAAAGGTGATTCCCTGGGCTTTCCCAATCTCGTCATAGTTACAATGGATGGCTAATATTACGAAAGCTACGATTGGATATAAATATAATTCATCCGACGAATCTGATATTCGCGCCAATGAACCACGTCGACACTTCAGCGCTTCGGTTGTTTGTTGTTAGGCACGTGACTAAAACGAAGGCATGCGATTGATCAGTTCGACATTACATCGTTTCAAGCATGGCGCGAGATGAAAATGGCCAATATTTACCGACACATGTGTTGGAAAAATGTGGAAATAAAGTTTACGGAGTGGATCTGATGGATTTCATCTTGATGGAACGATTAGATGGTCTCTTGGACACATTATACTTCAGCAAAAGAGAGATTTGAACGGGATTACTGAGTGAATTTACATTCTGGAGCAACATTTACTGACACGGTAAAACTGTGAAAATTTTGTAGTTCCACATTTCCCCCATTATTTGTTCGTTTCACTCTCGAGCTTGTTTTATTTGTTTGTCAAAATGAAAACATTCTTTGATAATCCGAATGTTGAAGGTTTAGGCTTTTCAAAAATATATACATTTGGGCAAGTTTCACTCGAGGTGCTCGCGTAAAATGCTACATTGCAGACGGAGTGGGGGTTTTATTTGACGGTGAAGCAGCGATGTCGCCTTTTGGCGTCATTGGGTTGGGGAGGCTCTAAGAAATTACGCCAAAAGTCGTCAACGGGGTTGACACAGGGAATTATTTTGTCGCCTTTTGGCGTCATTGGTACCGAATGAGTTAAAGATGGCTGCCTTTATCCTTCCCATCATTCAGAGGAACTGATGTGGTTATTCATTGCGAGTCTCTTGATACATCGATGCTGTATACCAAGTTTCATATAGAACACTTAAATGGTATCAGAGATATATATCATTTATAAACAACATAGAACACAAGTATAGATTAATAAAATATATTTATTTGGCCAACAATTGGGTCAGACTATGCTGCCAGTTGGTGTCGTGCCCTCGCTGTGTGGTGGCTTGCGCCCGTGAATGGGGTTTCGCCAGAGTGGCTTTCCCCGTGTGATTGGGTGTGCCCGAATGGCTTTCGCCTGGCTTTCCCTGTGTGTGGGGCTCGCCCGAGTGGCTTTCGCCCGAGTGGCTTTCCCCGTGCGAATGGGTGTGCCCGAATGGCATGTGAATGGGTGTGCCCGAATGGCTTTCGCCTGGCTTTCCCTGTGTATGGGGTTCACCCGAGTGGCTTTCGCCCGAGTGGCTTTCCCCGTGTGAATGGGTGTGCCCGAATGGCTTTTGCCTGAGTGGCTTTCCCCGTGTGAAAGGGTGTGCCTGAATGGCATTGAATTGTGAATGGCTAACCCTGTGAATCAGCTGTGTGAATGGTTGCCGTGAATGCTGTGTGAATGGCTGTCGTGTGAATGGATAGAGTCTGAATGCAGATAGTTGCTGTGTGAATGGATATCCCTGCGAATGGTGGATCATATACGGAGTTAACAGACTTTATACAGTGATATGAAGGTGTGTGAACCAACATAAGCATTACATACCAATTATTTAATGAGCTTGCTCCCTATACGATATTACTATGCACTCGATAGCCTTATGAAACATCTTTGGGGACATATAGTTATGCCCAAAAAATGAGACTAGATATGACAATATCTAGTTGAGGTGCCCCAAAGAGGAAATAAAAAATAGGGGTATTTCAGTTGACAAGGTATTTAACTACAAAGTTACTGGAACTGCCACATGGGTGACCTTGTAACTGAAATGTTTGAGTTGTTGTGCAAGAATATAATTTACAATCGCAAACATTAGTGTGAGCACAAATGGCACTTGTTGTGGAGACAGACGATATCAATATGATGTAGTATGCATTACCCCTTGTGCTACACAGTGGTGTTAACTCTATGGGAAATAGTCAAAGATAAGATCACATTTATACAGTTAACACATGCTACGCTGATTAGATGCAGGTTAAAAACACAGACAATAGTGCAAAAATGAGCAACGAAAAAACTATACTGCCTGGTGACATGGTTAAGCTCAAAGCTAATATCGTTGATCAAGGGAGCATGCAAGGTTACCAATTACGCCAAAAGTCGTCAACGGGGTTGACACAGGGAATTATTTTGTCGCCTTTTGGCGTCATTGGTACCGAATGAGTTAAAGATGGCTGCCTATATCCTTCCCATCATTCAGAGGAACTGATGTGGTTATTCATTGCGAGTCTCTTGATACATCGATGCTGTATACCAAGTTTCATATAGAACACTTAAATGGTATCAGAGATATATATCATTACAAATTTTGCATAAATTAAAGATGGCTGCCAAGATTTCCGCCCAATCAGATAACCAGTTCTGTCATTCATCATAAGTCTCTTGATACATCGATGATGTTTACCAAATTATACATCGAGCACTTGACCGGTATCAGAGATAGAGATCATTAATATTACGAAAGCTACGATTGGATATAAATATAATTCATCCGACGAATCTGATATTCGCGCCAATGAACCACGTCGACACTTCAGCGCTTCGGTTGTTTGTTGTTAGGCACGTGACTAAAACGAAGGCATGCGATTGATCAGTTCGACATTACATCGTTTCAAGCATGGCGCGAGATGAAAATGGCCAATATTTACCGACACATGTGTTGGAAAAATGTGGAAATAAAGTTTACGGAGTGGATCTGATGGATTTCATCTTGATGGAACGATTAGATGGTCTCTTGGACACATTATACTTCAGCAATAGAGAGATTTGAACGGGATTACTGAGTGAATTTACATTCTGGAGCAACATTTACTGACACAGTAAAACTGTGAAAATTTTGTAGTTCCACATTTCCCCCATTATTTGTTCGTTTCACTCTCGAGCTTGTTTTATTTGTTTGTCAAAATGAAAACATTCTTTGATAATCCGAATGTTGAAGGTTTAGGCTTTTCAAAAATATATACATTTGGGCAAGTTTCACTCGAGGTGCTCGCGTAAAATGCTACATTGCAGACAGAGTGGGGGTTTATTTGACGGTGACGCAGCGATGACGCCTTTTGGCGTCATTGGAGTTGGGGAGGCTCTAAGAAATTACGCCAAACGTCGTCAACGGGGTTGACACAGGGAATTATTTTGTCGCCTTTTGGCGTCATTGGTACCGAATGAGTTAAAGATGGCTGCCTATATCCTTCCCATCATTCAGAGAAACTGATGTGGTTATTCATTGCGAGTCTCTTGATACATCGATGCTGTATACCAAGTTTCATATAGAACACTTAAATGGTATCAGAGATATATATCATTAAAAATTTTGCATAAATTAAAGATGGCTGCCAAGATTTCCGCCCAATCAGATAACCAGTTCTGTCATTCATCATAAGTCTCTTGATACATCGATGATGTTTACCAAATTATACATCGAGCACTTGACCGGTATCAGAGATAGAGATCATTAATGATTTTGCATAAATTAAAAATGGCTGGCCATCCTTCCCGCCTCTCAAAAGAACTGATGTAGTTATTCATTGCAAGTTTCTTGATACATCGATTCTGTACATCGATGCTGTATACCAAGTTTCGTATAGAACAATTCAATGGTATCAGAAAAATACATCAAGATTCTGCATAAATTAAAGATGGCCGCCAAGGCTTTCACCCAATCAGGGAAACTGGTTTGGTCATTCCTTTAAAGTGTCTTGATGTATTGATAATCTATACCAAGTTTCACACTGAACATCGAAATGGTTTCTGAGATACACAAGATTCATGTTTTCGCATAAATTAAAGATGGCTGCCAAAGTTTCCACCCAATCGGGTCCAGATTCAATAGGGTTATGTGTCACGAGCATATGGATGTGCACGGTAAGTTTGGTGTGCCTAGGGTACATCGTTCTAAAGATATCTTGGTAACAAGAAAGCTGTGATGGTTTCGCATAAATTAAAGATGGCTGCCAAAGTTTCCAACCAATCGGGTCCAGATTCAATAGGCTTGTGGTTGACCACCCAACAATCCTGCATACCAAATTTGAAGTCTCTAGAAGCAACGGTTTGGCTTCTAGACTGGTCACAAGAATTGTTGACGAATTTTCTGTGATGTCATGGAAACCGCAAAATTCATCACAAATTACCCAAATTCGATAGGCTTGTGGCGACCACCCAACAATCCTGTATACCAAATTTGAAGTCTCTAGAAGGAATGGTTTGGCTTCTAGACTGGTCACAAGAATTGTTGACGACTGACGACAAGACGGACGTACTTGCCAACGACAAGACTCCACAGCCTAATAGGCTGAGTGGTAAAAAGAGATCAGAGATAACTGCACCCGAAAAGGGGCGTAACTCTGTAAAATAAGGGCCGAGGCGAGTAATTTTTTTTGGCTTCTAGAATACAGCAATATAAATAAGTTTCCAAAATATAGTAGCTGTATCGAACACTGTTCTGCAGATATAGTTGGTTACATTCAAGCATGTAGGACAGAAATAGAAATTATCTGTAAAGGGGCATAACTCTGTAAAATATGGGCCGAGGGGAGCCACTTTCGATAGGCGTCTGACTTAGCACTAGATGAGTAAGTGTTCAAAATTTGGTGGCTGTGTCTCTAGTGGTTTTGCCTAAAATGCGGTAACAGGCGGATGACCAGACGGACGTATGTACATGGCGACGACAATACCCCAAGGCCAAAATAGGAGAGGGGTAAAAAGATTCTTCAGAATATATTTTTCTCTATTCAATCCTGTTCAATGGATAGCAAATATTCAAGTAGTTTCAAAAGGTTTCTGTATAGGAGAAAGGCCGAGTAACTGTACATTCGTGAGTCGATTCTTTTTCACGAATGTACAGTTACGAGGTCTTTCTCCGACTTAAACGTTAGTCCAACGATAATGTATTTACTTCTTCGTCTTACACGAAGAATGAAATGAGCTATGTCAAACCGAACAAATTGCCATGATATAGGCCCAGGTAATTACATGTGTGGAACCATTCGAGCAAGAACTGCAAAGGGTCAAGTACGCACACTGTGTCCGATTGACGGTGTCCTACATGATGGACAGTCCATCACATGGGAAGGAATTTACGCATACGCCTACCTGGGCTGCTGTTTATCTATTCAACACAGAAAAATCGTTCCCCGATGTCGAAGGCGATAAAAAACTTACACAATGGCCGTATTGTGTAACACATCATGGTTGTTTCAGGACAAACAACACATTTGCACACGAAACAAAACTTCCACAACCCGTTTGACTGGTCCGAAACTCTCACGTTATCGTTACAAGGATTTGTAACAAAAAAATATATGTAATTGATATATACGTGTCACAATCTACATTACGTGAAACGCATATGAAGCGAAACATGCAGACATACAAATTACATATCCATATGTCGATACGCATGATCTCATACCAGGCCCATAATTAACGGAATGTCTGACAGGAATTCACCTTTACCGGTACACATTTCACTTGTACCCACACATATACGTACGACAGAAAATTAATGTGTTGCGATGTACAGACACGTCATATTTTGACTGCTTAGTCTGCAATCAACGCCCAGCAGGCGACAACCAAAGATTAGACCTATATTTGAGGCAGCCGGTGTTTTAAGGCATGTAGTGTAACGCTCACAAAAAGAAATCGTGACCGAATTTAGAGAAACTACAATCCGCGACTGGACGACTCTTTCGATACCCGTATTCCACATGTGAATAAACGTTAACATAAATAGAACACTTTTCGGAGTTAAAGGCGTGTGACATTCCTAGATGTATATGCTATTTGCACATTTATTACATTGTATTCGGCATGGTATCATTCTGGGTTGGGTTTTTTCGCTCGTCTACATTTTTTTCTACAGAACATTACTTAATTCCTACTGTTAGTTCTGGCTGAATTGAATAAGTCCAATTCGCTTGTTGCAGTGCTGTTTGGGTTTGTCATTTGTACATTTCAGAAGACCGACATCGAGTAATCTATTGCCCCATTTACTAGTCGTTCGTGTCTTCTTACATGCGTTACCTGACGGACGCGTTTCTTTCCAGAAAAAGAATGTACACTTGCTGTACATTCGTGAAAAAGAATGTACACTTGCTGTACATTCGTGAAAAAGAATGTACACTTGTTGTACATTCGTGAAAAATAATGTACACAATTACTTCACCAAACTATCAACTGTACATCATTACCCCACCAGGCAAGTGAACTTGAATCTGTATAGACCCTTTTACAAGTCACAACTTTCTTTCTACTCTACTAAAACAAAAGGACCACGCATTTGGAATTCTCTTCCATCCAATTTGAAATCCTGTCCCTCGAAATCAGTATTCAAATCTCGCTTAAAGTCGTTTTTGTTGGCACGCTAACTTAACTACCTGCCGCTCGTATCATAAAGTTTGCCTCTGCGTCAATTTCTGGTACTCCATCTTTATTCTCTTCATGACTTCATGATGCTGTATCTCAGTACGTTCTGTATATATGTATATACGAACTCGTGTATTAGCGTATATTCATCTCTCTAGCTCTTAAATAACTCCTGTATATAATCATCGACTGCTACTTTTGAGGCTATATATATATCTATGTTTTATTCACCACCTCTAAGCTCAAAAGACCCTATTTAGCATCTACATGTTATTATACTTCTTACTTATTCTTACCATTTATGCCGTTTTACATATGTATATATTCACGTACTCATTCGGGATAGATCAAGCCCTCTGGGGTTTTATTCCCGCCACATATGCGGCCATCAACTCTATACGATATCACTATTCTTATACTATACTGCTGTACATATATGGTGAATAAACTCAACTCAACTCAACTCTTAACAATAGTGTGACGTCACAACTAGCGTTTAAGTTAAAAGCGGATGTTCAAATCCACAAAAATATCAAACTAATACATGAATATCAGTTTACTGTTGCAATAACTTTTACTAAATAAATTATAACATTATCAGTTAATCTGGTATGTTTAATCTAATAAGCCAGGTCAGAATTCCAGCTGAGGTTATGCCACCATAACAGTTCTGCTGGCTCAAGTGGTGAAACAGCAGGCACTGCTGTATATATTTAACATGGGATAGAAGTTTGAATACCTATTTTGCAGATAGTGCTGAATAAATCCCTGATAAAACACGGAGATGTTTCGAGGAAGTATACTGGGTTTCTGATTATTGACGTGAACTGAACATGCTTCATAGCACAGAGAAACAGTTGGTTTCATCAACTAGAGCCAGGGAAACTGTCAGGGCAGCTAGCCTCAACTGGAATTTCATGCTGGCTTATTCCAGTCACAATCCAGGGGACAACTCCGATCAGATCACACTAAGGGGAGATAAATCTTTAAACTTGATAAGATTCATTCATTCTCCTTCATAGTGTGTCAGAGCTCTTTGGGGTTGTGTTGCGTTTTTCTGCTTCAAAAGAAGCCTTGAGATATTAAAGATTATTCATAACTATAGAGATCAGTAATAGGTGTGCCTATGTGGATTCTACAAAATCAAGATGGTCACTTTTCTGTAAAGTTTACAAATTAAAGTTTTAAATGATACTCCAGACCTGCCATGTCTCACAGAACTTCCATGAGTTAGTAGACATCTGCTATGCTCTCCAGGAAGATCTTTTCCAAAAATAACATGGGTTTAATGGAAGACTGTCCAGAAAGGACCTGACACAGTTTAGTAAGAATTTGACCCCCCATGAAATATTGCATACGAAAGAAATTTTTCCGCTATCTTAAAGTAAATTATCTTGTTGTGTGGTCTGAGGGCTATTCCAGAAAAAAGTACATGGGATGGACGGAAGATTTTTCAGTTCTATGGTATATGCGTGGTTGGTGGTAAACAGTAATTTAACAATAGTGAGATAGAATGAATGGTGAATGAGTGGTTGGTGTCAGAAAAAGTAGTTCTCCCCCCACCCCATGTACCTTTTTCTGGAACAGCCCTTAGTATTTTGCAGTCTTAGGGTCTTTTAATAATCGCATCTTGAAGTAGTATATTTGTGCAAAATCATCCGTTCTGAGGTGAAAACAGCTCCCTGTTCTACACTAAGTTTCATGTACCTGTAAGTTGATTTCCTTTGACATGATATCGTAGATTTCTCTGAGGAGGGCCACAGCGCGCTGAGCGTTCATCATCAGTGTACTCCTGATCTTCATCTTCTCTTGTTCCTTCTGATTGGCCTTCTCTTTCGCCACCTTATTGTTAGCCATGGCCTCTTTGTTACCAAACTCGTACATCGTCACTTTGGGCTGTTGCTTCTCATCCTGCATAGTCCAAGTCATAGGATAGAATAGAATGTATTTTAATAATGTACAAGTGAGTGAGTGAATATGGTTTAACGTCGCTTTCAACTACATTTCAGTCATATCACGACGTTGGGTCCTATTCCTTTTCACATCCGGGAACCACACAGGTGCCTCAGTTAGTCGCCTCTTACGACAAGCTGTCTGAGGAGCTGCGACCTATTCTTATCATGACCTGCGGTATGCACAACGACATCCCAGGTCAATCCCCGGAAGCCCCACGGGGCTAATACGATTTAAGGGCAGGGTTATTACACCTTGAAGCTTCCAATTTTCAAAAGCCTTTTCAAGGTCTTATCAATGTCATAGTTCCTGTTTTCAAGGCCTATGACTTCCAATGTTATTGAATCTATGCAAACATATTTTCTTAATTTTCTTCCTTGAATAAAAAAATTATGAATGTCCTGTTGACTTATATATTTTTTGTACATTGTCTTTTAAACAGATTACAAAATTCTTTTTGGATGATCGAAAAATATATTGCTATCAGGGGGTTAATTTTGCCTTCCAACAGTACAACTTTGAGCTACAATTCACAACTGAATTGGCAAGAAAAGCACAGGAATTTTCTTAACATAATTTGATAATTTTCAAGGTTTTAAATGCCTTGAATTCTAAGACCACTCTGGGTACTCCGACTTTCTCCACCCTCCAAACTGGCTGTCACCATATGAGTGAAATTACGTTGAGTGTGACATTAAACCAAATCCTCCCTCCCTCTAACTTGAAAAAATAGCATATAAAATGAAAGTACTCAAAGTACTGATGTCTGGATCGCCAATAATGGATTTAAAGTTTCAAAACGTTTCAGCTGGCATGTTTCAGCCGATAGCAGATGTATGGATAAATGTGGAGATTTTCACCAAGTTGTGGACGAGTCTGTTTGGGAAATCACAACTGGAACACAGAGTTTAGTCTTCAAGGAAGTGAATTTGTGAAGGCGGCTCATTTAGAAATATGCCAGGTCTTCATGGTAGCAAGAAACTATCTACAGTAATATGCTTTAAAGTGGATCGTCTGCGTCAATGTCTTCTACCAGTTTTTGCGAGCAGATTTCCATAATTCATGCAATTCTATTGTGACAAAACGACAAATATGCGAGGAGACTGGATAGTTTTATTAACTAGTTTTATTAATAGTTCTGTGTAGCACAGATATTTGCAAGAGCTGCATGAGTTTGCGTTAAGTCCCCAAGATTACTTATATATGCCTGCATGGTGTTTATAGTAAATTTGTTTGTTGACAACGATAGCGTTGGAGAGACAATTTGTGCGAAAATTCCTGTTGTTGTTGCTGCACGATCATTGCGTATATAATTTAGTTTGAAAAAGTTTGAACAACACCAACACTTTTCGAAAGCGGTACCTGACAAATTCTGTTGTTTCCGCTTTCGGAAAGTTTTGTTGTTCAAACTTTTGAAACTAAATTATATTCGGTGAGCAGAGTCCCCCAGAATACATAAATTTGCACTGAACAGGATCCGGTCAAGTTCACAAGACGAGAAAAATGTAAATACTATTGTTGTTGCTTCGACACATATCTCCTCTGGAAATATATTCCATACAGTATGCATACACATTAAAATAGTAACGAACGCCGACTTCACGGGAAAGAACGTACGAGTGTTGAAAACTGGGGTCTTCATAATCCCAGAACCTGAAACTGTCAAGTGCGACACTCAGATCAAGGATCAAGGAACAAGATTTGCAACGTCTGCTCGTACAGCAACTAACAGGGATTTTCGCACAAGTTGTCTCTCCAATGCTATCGTTGTCAACAAACAAATTACGAACTATAAACACCAGGCATATATATTATAAGTAATCTGACTTACCGCAAACTCAGACAGACGCAAAACCGCAGAGACGGCAAACACCACGAGGTGAGCAGCTTACCATATTACCAGGTCATCAATTTACATTTACAACAGTCTACGGTGACAGCACAGCGCTGGCATGAGTTAGGTCATAGTGGGCGCTGAGAACCGGGTTTGAGCCGATCGCTCGGAACCAGAGAATGCAAAGAACAAAAAAAAGTCCACGGATTCAAGCAATCCCTGGGCGAAGAAATGAATATGAAATACACTCAAATTCAGATTTCGTTTTATTTCTAGTTAACATGAAACGATTACGACTGTTTTTTCTTCATTTTCTGGTTAATACCCTGATATATGACTCAAACACAGTGAAAATCACTGGCGGAGTGATACAGGTCAACCCAGGGTCATTGCATTATAGTGCACGTACACATTTACATATATTTCGTGAGTGGCAGCATAGTCTGGTCGCACCGCTACGCGGTGGCGATCCAGACAAAAAATCAGATAGTTTGATATATGGATCAGTTTTGTATGAATGAGATAATCCAAGAAATAACATTAATTTCAAAATGTGATATTAGGGTTCAGTCAAAAGTGTGCACTCAATATGCTAACTTAGAGAAGAAAGAAAAAATTAACAAGGTGAACTTTCAATTTCTTTGATTATATTTTTACCACATGTAATTACTGATTATAATTGGACACAAAAATCAGCTCTTCACCATGGTGATTTCTGGCATTAGAGATGAGTCCCTAAATCGCATGTTCCAAGATAGGAGAAAACCTTAAAGGAGTACTTACCTTATTTGATATATGTTCCTATTACACAGGTTAGACAAGTAAAGAAATATAACCAACTATTTTACTTTCGTTGAGGGCGATAACCTATTAGTTTTATTACAATTTGTGAAGTCATGTTTCCACTTTGAGGTCGACGTGGGCGCCACCATATTGTCTGTGGGATGACATGACTGATGATGTCAGCATTCAGGACAACGTGACGGCTAACGCTTGATCCAGGGATGTTCCAACTATGGCATTTGAATATTACTCTGTGTTCGAGTTTCAATTTGAGGAAAAAACTGGCACTGCAAATCCCACGGGGGGAATTCCTAATAGGTTATCTTCGGCAACTGAAAAATTTCTTCCCCAAGTTTTTCAGCTGAGACTTGCTCGATTCAATTTGGACAAAATTTGAAACTGAGCGGTAAACTTAAAGAGCGTCCTCTGCAGTTGTCCAGTGATTTCAGTTGAACGACGATGCTTCTAAGTTCATGAACATTTTCATGATTACACTTGAACTACTAAAATCAACTAGAACGTCGGTGAATTTACTGGGTTCCTTCTCTTGCGAATTATCGGCATGACCAGCACGATCAACCTTAAATCTCCATGACGTTGTGACGTTTTTATAGGAGTATAAACTGACTTTCGCTCATCTAAAAACGTCACGCAATGGTGCAATGGCGGCGCCCAGTGCACGCCGTTGCGAGCAACATATAGTCAATATTTCCTTTATTTCGCATTCTATCAACATAAGTTTTATATAATAAGGTTTGGAATACGATTGCTGATAAATATAGTCGCACTCAAAAATAAGGTAAGTACTCCTTTAAATCTAAAGTGTAGGTAGACTGGAAATGAAGTGTAATTTAAGTTTTCCATCAGATGGTTGAATTTTTAACTGTTGATTACAGTTTTGAGGGATATTTTATGTTCAATTTTCATTCTGAATTGATACGAATCCTCATTTGTTTATAAATGTCAGTTTTGTGGGATATATCAGGTCACTTCCGGTAACTGAAAGTAACAAAACCCCGTAACAGAAAACCTTGAGTGGATTTAGTCCATTTCTGACAGTAAGACCATATTGTTTAATATGCTCTCCTCCGACATAATTTATGCTTGATATTAAAACCCATCATCACAGTATTTCAAAATGGCCATTCCACCAACAATGCCAGACAGCCTGGTACAACTATTCCCTGAATGATATAACTGACAATCACTATCTTATTATTTCTTGGAGGAAATTTGTATCTGCCTATCCACACAGTCAATCTGTATTGCATATGGCTATCCCCAATATATATATTCAAATATTTGCTGGGACCAGATCTCTGTTGTAGTTGAACATTATTTTTTTTTCTTTGTAAATTCCTGTGGGTTTCATGATTCAGAAACCAAGTTTACCCTTAAACTGCTCTCTTGTGTGGGGATTTCTCCGTAATGGAAGTAAGGCCAGCCCATATGGATAATTATTCGAGAATTTCTGAAAACCTCAGTCTGTCTTCATTGCGACAGTTCTGGGGATGCCATCATTTGAATGTGATAGTGGAATCATAACCGAAGTTGATGGCAACACAATCAGGTCTCCTACTGGGGTTCCCAAAAAAGTAGGACATTTAAAAAAATAAAGTAGGACAAAATGTTGTGAAAATATACACAATTGCTATGTGAACATATAAGCAATTAACATGTAATTTGGTCGTTTTTATCCTGGACTTTGAGCCAGTCCAGGTGAAACTTGTCATGGGATGATGTCGGACAGTCCTGTCTCTGTTATATATACAATATTGACACTCAACTTTCTTAGCCACTTCTTTTCTGTTGGCTGCCAGTTATGCTGTAAGACCATGCAGTATATTAATACTCTTTGTTGTAAACCATGTCTATCTGCCAAAATTCTAAACTTAATTAACAAAATTTAATCAAATGAGCTTTTATTTTTATTTCTGACAGACAAATCCCTGAAAAGTAGGACAAATTCTGAAAAAGTAGGAAAAGTAGGATGACTCTGAAAAAGAAGTAGGACGACTGAAAAAAGGACAAATGGGAGGCCTGCCCAATGCCCGACAAATAGTGCCCACAGTGACTTACATTCAGGTCTTCTCCCATGACAATTCTGCCGACTTCATTGACGTAACTCATGATATCCTGTATCAGAATGTTCAACTGTAAGAGAAAAGCAATACTTTTTATAATCCTCAGTAAGAAAACCTGAGCGAACAGGAGTCTGGACTTACGATATTTTAGTACAATACCAATACAGCTATGATCAATATGATCCTCCTTCACAGATCTAATTTCCATGCCTTTCTGTACATCAATGGTGAATTTCAAAGGTGAATTAGTTCCGGGGTGAACTACAGGCTTGATAAAACTCAATTCATGTGCATATACAATGTAAGCTTAGTGGCAGGCAATACGCCATACCAAATAATTATATCTTTATCCAATAGGAAAAGATGTTGACTGACGATTTTTTAACTCAGGCTTTAACACTATGGCATTTTACCTTCAAAGGCTGGCTAATAAAATGAGTAACATCCCACAGACCTATAATGCACAAGGGTCTGGCCAATCCTAGCTGTCTTTTAGTCACATTGAAGATCGAACCTCACTATAATTTGATTGTCGAAATATAACACGTTGCCCATCACAATGGTTTCAGGCTGCCTCAAAATTCAACAATTTATCACTTGAAGTTGAATTTTCCATATATGATCTGAATGATTCGAAACTTTCAAACAGAACATCCCAGTAGAATTTGGAATTGTCTTCAATAAATATATATGTCTGATATTTCCCTTTTTTATGGAAAACTCACGAAACTGCAAAAATATATATGCATTCGTGCAGATTTATCAACCAATCAAACATCTTTTATCTGGGATATTGCAATTGTAAGTCAAGTCGTTTCATTTCTCTATTGGTGTTTTCATGCCTGAATCACAGGTTCGACTCACTTTGCCTTGAACATCTCCGACAGCATGCAGAGTATTCTCCCTTGTTGATGTATCGATCTCCTTCTCCTCTGCTTTGGACTGGTCAATAGGGGGCAGCACTGGACCCTGCAATTATATCACCATGCTCAGTACTCTGATCAGTTTGAGTCAGAGATAATGCAGTCTCTCATGTTCATAATATCTGCGAGTGTTGTTTATCACTCTCCTTAATTTTGGTTTGTCCGAGCGAAACAAGAGTGATCACTCTCTCTAGTACCACTCTCTGTTGTGTTGGAAATTTTGAGAAGAGATATTGAAAACTCTCCTGCAGAAAAACATAGGAGCGTTATGGAGCACTCCAGCAAAATAAATTGTAACAATTCAACAAATTCCACTATAAGTTTGTGAGCATACCGTATTAAAATTATAACTATGGATTTTTGTTGATTCTCCTGGAGTGAAATCTGTCTGGATTCCCATGAAATCTGACGAACATCGAAGCCTGAATTGAATTGTGGGATAGGATAATCGGTAGATGATGAAAGCAACCTAATCTTACAAATTAGCTTGATCTATAGTTTATGTGTGTTCAGGTAGTTAGTACACATGTTGATCAATCTGTAATGAACCTCATGATTGGCTGGTTTTTCCTTCAAATATTCACCACAGGCCAATGAAAATCCTCGATTCATTTTTGAAAATTTGAATTGACCAATCAAATGCTTTAGAACTGGATGATATCCCATGATGCACTGTTGTTCATGTAAAACTCCATTAAGGAGGATGGATAAATGGCTCAATGTGTGAAATAATTCTACCTTTGATTCTCTCGTAGTTTTCTTTGGTTGAAACTCTTTCTGTTTTGGCTTAGGTTTGGGTTTCTTGGGCTCCTCTTTAGGCTTGTCCACCTGAAAAATAGTTCCAGCAAATATCAGTGTCAGTACAGTTAACCCTCTAATAATTCAAACACACGAAAGAAAATTTTCCATCATAAAATCAAGGAGTGATCGAATATGTTAGTTAAGGATGTCCGCTGGTGATTTTTGACTTTGGCAGCCATTTTGCCTGTTTTTCTATTGGGTTATCTCCCTTCCCTAGGTTAAGAGATGGGAATTTCGTTTAAAAGCCTTCTAGCCGAGAATTTTGCACACCAACATCCATCCAATTTGCTAAATTTTGATAGACATTGTGATTATCTGCAAACAGTTAATTAGAATATAAGAAAAAGTTAAATACTATTTATATGAATTTTTCATGAAAATGCTTCAAAACTAGGGCTATTCTCTATGCTTTCTGGGTTATCAAATTGAGCATGGGTCAGTCCACTTAACATTGCCTACAGCTAAAATGAAAGCATCCAAGGCTGCTAAAAAACAGGGAAGGAATTGGTCCTGTTCAATATATTTCTGATGTGTCTCCCGTTGCATACGTGGTATGAATTTGTGAATCGTAGCTCTAATTATTGAAGAGACTTCATCAATACTGTAAAGAAAGTCTAGGCAAATGAGAGTTGCGTATGTGGTACCAGTGGACGATGGAAACAATTTTGTCGAGGCGTTAAACTGCTATCACAATTGTTCGACGATCCAATGGAATTACCGTTCCCCGATAAAGAACACAACACCGAAGATTAAAAATTGTATATTATCTGAACTAGACAAGATAACATTTTGGTAGTAAACATACAATATTGCCGAGGTCGGTGTCCGCATCGTAGTGAACATTGTTGCCCAGGATGCATAACGGCATTCATTCATGGTTTATGTATTCATGCACACTGCAACCTGCAGTCAAAGCTCAATGACATTGTTATTGTAGACATGTACAAGAATAAAGTCACTGAATCTGATTCATATTCATTTATTTGTGTGGCAATTGACAACCAGAAAATACTATAAGTAGCCTAGAGGTCTTCTTCAAGATTACACGTATGCCTACCGGTACATCGAATAATTATTTTTAAATCACATTCAGCAATTGCACACAGCAAAAATACCCTTACGTTACTAAAAAAATTCAAATCACAGACACAGAAAACCATTATTAACATCAAAAATTAATTTTACCTCCACTGCCTGGCCCAAACAGAAAATTAGTGGGGTATATATCCCACCTGGGATATTAAATCAAAGTTTGGATATTGAAATATATCCTAATTGGGATATTTTCACCGATTTTTATACTAAACGGCAATGTCGAATTTCGGCATCTAAACTACAAAAACAAGATAGAATCTACTTCACAAAACTGCCAATACGATTGTATAGTTTTGCTGACCTTTTCTCGCCGACATTATTCTCTGTGCAATTGCAATTACGTGCAAT
>JAVTVY010049772.1:0-24323 GCA_036873755.1 Hanleya hanleyi | reverse complement strand
GTAACGGTGACGCAAATTCGAAATATGCAGAAAGAATTATCGGTTACGTGGTTTTGGGTACCAATATTTATCAAAAATTTGCATGGGCTGGTGCGGATGTTCACTTCATAAACAGATGAGGGGACGCAAATTTGATAACAGCTGGTAAATTGACTAATGAAATCGCTGCTAGCCAGAAAACGCGACTGTCTTGACATGGTCGAACATAGGGTAGGAGCCCTCGAAAGCGACCATAAATATCAAGACATTTAATAAATGGCCATTCCAACATGATTTTATCGTCGAAACAGATGATTATAGCAGCATTAGCAAATTGCAATGCAAAATATGTTCGAACAACATAATTGAAATTCGGCGCAAGGCCAGTCGGCGGGAAATCATAGGTTCGGTCTTGGCCAGAATTCTGAACTATGCAGCGGGGTTAATGTACATTCATAAAGGCATATCAGGTGCGGTTATTAATCCCCATTGTTTAGATGTATTTATGTTGTGTGTTTTTTTATGTATAGACTAGATCAATGAATTTCTACTAACCAATTTATGTAACCGACTTACATGTACCAATCAGTTACACAGTTCCGAGTGACGAGACCGAACGATTGGTTATGTGGAGCTTGTACCCCAGAACTTTCCTTTGGTCATGCAAAAAATTCAAATTTCGTGACCTGCAATGAAACCCAACAAATCCCCATAATCATGACAGAGAAATTTTTATTCATCAGCAAGTTTGGGTGATACATAAACAGCTTGATCTGATAAATAGCTGATTTGCTATTAGCAGTACTGCCTTACTTGGGTCCATTCCTATTCCATTAAAGTCTGAATATGACTGTTCCCCCTTACAGGGTTTTTTTTAAGACAGTTTTTCATCGTGATATTTCCGATGAAAATGAATTTGAGTTTTTTTTTTTTTTTCAAAATTGAGTTTTGAACTAGAAATTCAGTTTTCTTGATTTTCGGGAAGTGCGCGACATAAGCGCGGGAAAAAATTGAGGTTTTTTTGATAAAAGATGAGTTGATGTAACACGGGCAAATGAAAATGCCCTGATGACGAGAAAGTTATCACGACCAACAGTTTCCAATACAAGGTGGTTGTTGTTGTTTGTGTTACCTCCGTCTCTATGCCAATGAATATCCATATGAGAGCCCACTCTTCATGTCATCTCTGCCACTTCCCGGGTTTCCGTATGTTTGTTTAGCTGCAGACACCGCATCTCGTCATGGGATATCCAGTGAAAATTAAACACACTCACGAAGCTCTTGCTGAGATTATTTTTCTCGTCGTTGACTGCAGCGCCCCTACAATGTCGTAATATCATATGACAAGGGAGGTAATTATTCGCTGTCGAGTACCGCCAAATATCTGTGGAATTGAACTGTTAGTTTTTCGATGAAGGGTTCTCGACAATTTCAGCGCCATTTTTTTACCTCAACACGTGGCAAATGCTTGACAAACGTAAGCGAGAAAGTCTCAACATGAACACAAATGAAAAATATATTTGTAATACAAGTGTCATTCCAGTGCAAAACTATATAGATGCCATTAGCGGCATCCAATTGGAAAATTTAAGAAAAACATGCCAAGAATGACATGCTAAGCTTTGACACGCCTTTTTTTTAAACACTCTACGATTAAAACAAAATAAAAATTGAGTTTTATAATTTTTTTGATGAAAAAGGCAATTGAGTTTTATCATTTTTTGACGAAAAAGGCAAAAAATTTAGTTTCATCATTTTTTAGATGAAAAAGTTTAAAAAATTGAGTTTAGTGACATAAATATGCATGCAGAAAAAATTCTGTTTTACAATATTTGAAATTGAGTAGAATTTTTGTCTAAGAAAATCCCTGCCTCTTTTATAATGCTATTCCTCAATGACCAAATTATACATATCTGCTAGATATTTTCAGGGATCTTGAAATTGAGTATACCATGTATACCTGGAAAATTTTACCACATTTGTGTGCAGTTTCCATCATTATGGGTGGTTATCTTATAAAAGGATTGTTGTATCGAGTGTCCTGCCAAATTCACCCCAAGCATATGCGACAGGAAGGAATATGTCTGTATGTCTTGCTTTTGTCTCGGTACTACTGCAAATGCAGAGGGTATGCATAAACAGCCTTGTTCCAGAAGAACGATGCCGAAAATCCGAATATTTTACTTTATAGCAGCTACCCCGGAACCCGATACACATAGCAACACGTCATCTCAAGCTCATGTCAATGAGAGTGTGGCGATGTCAGCCTCTGCGGCACCAACTGTCCAAAAGGCTGAGGATGTACTAGAACTGATGGAGACCAGGAATAAACTAGAGTATGTATTGTCATTATTACTGTATGGTTACGTCTAATGGGTACTATTCACTCAGGGCTCTTACAAATGACTGGTATCACTTTTACTGGCTGATTTTTACCCCTCAGTCAATTTTGGTCAAGGGTATTTCATCATCTGTGTTTTTCGAACTGTTCTACTGTCTATCTGTCTGTCTGGCCCCTTGGGGGTCTCGGGGATTGACCTTTGGGCAAACTACATGTATATTCATTTCTTCAATATCATGTTTTTTCTGTCCGCTTTCCAATCAATATTGTGGCTGATTTTCTTGAGTGTCGTTAAGTCTTGATATTGGACTGAAAAGCTAGGATATTTTTTAAGATTCTAACGATTGGTTTATTCCAACTTTACTCACAAACACACAACATATTTTGACCCAAGTTGTGATCTGCAATTGTTCAGTTCGAATCAATCAGCCTTTCTTCGGTCATCCAGCTTCATAAAACTATACATTCTGTTTAGTATTCTGTTTAATCATCACTGTTTAAGGATAGCTGTCCCCTTAGAGGCAGTTTTTGCACCCCGTGACAATTTGTCGTCTGTATCAATAAATATACAAGATAACCATAATAAACTATATATTTTATGAAAGCGTACATCATAGGGATTCCCACTATATGATTTGTATAACCGACGCTGCTACTGTGTAGAAAATATTCCAATTTAAAAAAATTAAAATTAAAACAATAGCGTCCATTTTTCAATTGAAATTTCATGAAAACTGTTGGTCTTGTTTCAACTTTGATGGTATACCTTGATAGGAGACAATTCGAACTAGTAAACTTTGTCTCATTTTTAAGGCTGCCGCGTAGCGTGCAGCCTTATTGCATCAGCTTGGTCTCATGGGGGCAAAAATCGCCTTGTCCGCAAGATTGCGAAAAAACAAAGCAGAGTTGAGACTTACCGTCACAGGGCCAAATGTGGAGCAGATATTGAACTAGAAATTCGTAACAATTTGGGCTGTCTATGATAAACAGAAGTCTGTCTTTCAAGCCCAAATTGTTCACCTAAAATTCTTAACCGGAAGTTTGGAAAAAGATATTTAACACGAAAAACTGCGCGGAAACGTCTTTGCGCATACTGCAAAATGGGCTCTCGTGAGACTTTTACGAGAGCTGCTTCGAAGTGATCTCCCTTTATGTAATTGATCTGCTCGTTGAGGGCGCTGTGGTTAGCGAATGCTTGAAAGGCAAAAGTACTGGATAAATGAAAAGAACTGCACCAGATTGACTGGCACGATTGTTCAGCCTATATTACTATCGACTGTTCATGCCTGGCAACATCCATTCGATAACTAAACCCAAACAAGCGAAGTGATTCCTACGTTTTATTGTTGCGGAGAATAAAAGCTGAATAAAACTTTGTCACTGAGTATTTTAATCGGAAGAAAATCGTGCTTGCCAACACGGGCAGCTAACACATGAACATGAACGTTGCGTTGCCCGTGTCGATTTTGACTTGCTCCAGACACGCTAACGTAGCACTCGTGAGTTGAGCTAGTGAAAACAACAACAACAACAATTATTTTGCTTGATTATTTGTCACGACAATTCAACATTTTCATTTTGGAACTTGACTTATCTCTTGAAGAAGTCAATATTTATCCACTATAACACAATTTTTTGTGCGCGTATTTGGCGCGCATTTTCCCATCGATAAAAAACTCAATTGTTTGGGGCAAAACTCAATTTCAAAATTTCTCAAAAATTCAATTCTTCAGATTCAAGTTTTTAATCTGGGTTACCTAGATGAAAAAGTGGCTAAAACCCCCTGCTGTTATGATATTTGAGAAAATATCGTTCCAACAAATTTAATCTCATAATTGAACCTTTTCTTGACATGTTACACTTATTAATTCCCTAATAGTGGAACAGTCTGGTGAGAGAAATGAGCCCACCGAGTCAACATCCATCTTAGCTTGCTGAGGGCATTTCATGTTTCACTTAACACTGCCCTTATCTTAACGCTATGATTCGGCATGTATTCCACACGGTGCCACCTCTCAGCTGCAAAGGACATATTTCTGGAGGGACATAATCCTGTTCGAAGGTTGTTCCTGAAGCATCAAGTCACATGCCCTCCGCATTTAAACGAGCTAATGAAATTATCTGTATTTAAATATTTTGACCTGGGCATCTCAGACATGTCAGTCTCACTTGAGTGCAGAGGCTGGGGGATTCTATGCAAGACAAAAACGAAGTTGTGCGAATCAGCTATTTTAGTTCTCACTCTAATGGTGCATGCTTCTTTGTTTTTCTTAAGAAAAATCACATTACAAACAACCTTACCTATTTCAGAAAAATAAAATCGGCGACAGTTCACAGGAAAATGATATGCTTTTTATTTTGTGATAGGGGCATTTCGAGGCCCACCAAGGGATCATTTCAGTCGATGGCTTTCTGGAGGTGTGTCTTCGTTTTATGAATGTGATTGCGCCGTTGTCGGATCTCAACGGGACCAATCAGATGTGACCAATTGGGAAATGCCCTAATATACTCAGATATCACCCATTACTGCATGGCTATGAGCAGAAGTTTCTACGTATGATCGTGCCATGCGTTAGGATGATGATCAATATCATGAAGTGAGGACATTGATCTTGGCAATGCAGAGCTAGAGGAAGGAGATAAATCTGTCAGTGTCATCAACGTCTCCCGATCTAGAGATAAAAAAAATGTGTGTTCAAATTCTACAATGCCTGAAAAAAATGGAGAAACTAGTTGGAATACATGACAGTATGGTAATAAAAAAAAGTTTCAGTAGGGGTGGCAAGCTGAAGTACCAGGAAGACAAGTAAAAAAAAATAGTTACTTCTGGACGGTAACTTTCAAAAACCTGAATGGATTCTTTGCAGATTTGGTATGTGGATAACTTTGCACAGGATATCACTCGAGATTGCTTTCCATGCTGGGTACTGAATGTTAAGGTTCCAAGCCAAATCAGTAGTTTCAACGTCGGTGGACTTCAGACGCTCTGGTTTTCATTAAAATTTTCTCTGAAGCATCAAATTAATTAAAGATGTAATCAGCCTCAAAATGGATAGATTTTGTAACCTCTCCCCTGTGCGTTTTTTCAGCAGGGAAGATTACCAAAGCATCATATGTATTATATTTGACGATAGTGGGATCGTCATATACAACGAATGCAAGAATATCTTGTCAGAGAAATTTGTAACTCTGCCCGCTTCGACGGCTTTTCTGTCTCGCCATTGAGTGTGTGTTGTACGCGGAGAGGAAAATGACGTCACGCATGAGTGACGTAGCGACGCTCACGAATTTGAATGCTGCACAGCTGCAGCCATGGGATAACGTCATGGCTCGTGCCCACGGTTCGGTGATGTCGCATAGCGTACGTTGGTAGAACGCACCATACGTGTATACGCTTGTTGACACGGCCGTGGAAAAATAAACGGCATGCCATGCTGTTTATTTTTAGAGATCAACTCCTTCTATTTTCTCGTGAATGGTGGAAACAAGTTTAGTTTTTTTGTAGTCAAATGTGTTTCATTTTGTACCTGTTGTAACATATGTCACTTTCGCCGAGTTTGAGAGACATCGATTTCAGCCCAGATTTGAGGCTGATTACATCTTTAATGGAATAAATTATCAATAACCTATACACATGATCAAATAACACAACCTATACACATGATCAAATTTTAGGAAAAACTGTGTATTTCTAAAGATTACAGTCAAACATCAAAACCATAAAATCACACAGATAACGGCAGCCTTTCGAAGTCCACGAGTCCTAGTTTAATTTAATTTTTGCCTGGTTTTGTTTTTACAGCTATTTTACTCAAATAAATTAACGTACTATTTTACGGTCGTTTGTCTTAAAAGTTGAATAATTAAAAAACTAATCCGAACTTACAAAAAGTGAGATAAAGTTTACTAGATCACCTTATAAGTAACAAGCATGCCAAATTTCAAAAGCATAGCATGGATACTTTTCGAGAAATAAACGTTTAAATCTCGGATTTTGTACAAAAATGAAAGGCTAGAAATCGGGCAAAATGTGTCCAGCTATACATCTGATGAATTAATCCAAATTTTTTGCTTGAATTCTGTTGTCAAATACATTTTTAATCTGTCTAATGGAATCTACTCGAATTCCTGTTTATTCTGGATAACTATTACACTAAGTTTATTTCATCAAGGCGGTTTAAAGTCCAATTTGAACTTAAAAAACTTTAAGAATTGTTCACACCTGTGTAGATTACTTCACGGCGGGTGTCTGAGTGAAGTGTCACTGTTATAATTAAAAACAAAAATACGGATGTTTGCATGGTTTTGATCAGAAGGGGGTAGATTAATGTAAAAAATCGACCATAGAGGTCCATGTCCCCCGCTAGCAGCACCAGTTATGGTGGATTACAGAATTACGGACACCGGTGTTTCTAAGTCCCCCCCCCTACTAAGTAGCGGGGGACAATAAGTAGGACTAATAGATAATTAGCTTACCATAATACTGCAGAAATGAATTTTGGAAAGGGAAATGTAACAGACAAAAATAATAGTAGCCAAGCCCAAGCTAAGTCAATTTGTTCAATTGTTTCAGTGCCTCGGAAACAAAATTATTAATCCTAATATTGAAGCATTTCTTTTTATAATTTTGATTTCATTTTTTCACCAAATGTTAGAGGAAATAGTGAATATTGGAATAAAGAAATAAAGAAATTAAAAAAAATGACCAATTTTGATCCTCTAAGGGGACAGCTATCCTTAAAAGTAAATAAGGGATGCTGTGAATTAAGGAGGGACAATTAACGACATCATACCTGTGCAGTATAAACGTGTCATTGAATATATTTCTTCAAGCCCATTTCACGTTTGATTGTCTGTTGTGGGCACTTTACATGTTCTGTTCAAACATGTGAAATGGACCCACACTCCTGCAGGTTCTTTTCCTCTTTCAATAATCACAGTATTTGAGTTTAGGGATTACTGGTTGAATAATTTTAAGTATTTGATTTGATAAAAGATGAGGCTGGAAACATCACAAGCAATTCATAGTGAGTCATGTGCAGACAACCATGTGCACTTACAGTACACGGTCACAGGATTAAATTATCAAAACGGAAAAAGTGGCGTATGCGACACTTTTGAATGAGTTAAGGTCAGTTTGTCACTCCATCATTGATGTTATCACAGATGTTATCTTCAATCAGTAGCATCTTGACATATTTTTCAAGATAAAATGACTTGACAAAAGATGTCTTAATTACTGGAAAAAATTACAGGAAGCTTCAGGAAGTGCGTGGTCGACTGAATCAGCTACGTCAATTGGTGGATTATTACCAGACTGGGAATGGAGAGGACCAACAGGCCACCCAGCCCGAGGACATCGAGGACCAGTCTTCCCTGCCTGGCTACAGCGACACAGACGAACTTGACCTTGCCGCCTGTACAGTACCCAGTAACCTCAGGTACGACACACATACATGGAGCGCAGACAAACTCGCTACATTTGCTATAGCTGATTATCTTGCCTGTGCATAAGAAATAGCTTATGTTGTGACTCCAGCATCGGGGTCCGCGAATATTTTGTGTTAAGGCCCGCTTCTCTGGATATAATACCCGGATTCCTTCCAAATTTGGCATAAGTGTTTCCTAGTATGGCTCGAGGGGGATATTACAGAATCATTGAATTCCACGCATTTTAATTATGTGTAATTAGCCAATTATCCTGAAATGAACTATTAGGCCAAACAAAGTTATAAAGTTGGTTCTCAGGTTTGTTTTTTTTCAAAACCATGCGGGCGGGCGGCCATTTTTGTTTTTTTGAAATTTTTATTTTTGGAATTTTATTTACATTCCTCTGTATATACGAGTTGTTTCATGAATACAGATACCATCAATTGTATTTGCTGATGGAGAAACCTATTTGTTGAAGAATCCTTGTATCACCTGATAAACATCAGATTCTGTTCCTTTGCATTTCTCATAAGTATGGCAAAAGTGTCTCGAATGTTAGTTGCTTCAATGACGTTACTCATTTTGCAACTCTGAACCCTTAAAATACGGAACACAACTCTATCGTTATAATTTATTTTTTATTTATCCCTGAAATAGACTTCACTTGTTTTCAGGTAATTTTGATGCACTTCTCTATTGAACATTAGTCAATAATAATTGACGTTGGGTACATAGACATGATGGATGAAGGTAACTTCACAAAGTCTGAGGTGTTCCAGTTGATCATATTTTTAAACATGCCAAGGGAGACAACTCTGTTCGGAGATGAAAAAAAAAGAACACATGCCCAATCTGAATTCGAATATCTGTTTCTGCTTAGCCGAGAGCAATGTTTGATTCATTGTTTACCACTAAATTAGCAGTGTTGGAAACCGAAAATATGTCGGGCACTGTGGAAAAGTTTCTAATTTATTTGGTCTCGAGGTCCTTTATATATGTAGTCCGACTTTTTATGTGACTTTTATGTGAGTATTTGCAAAGTGTGCAAACTACGCAGATCCAATGAAGTCATGTTTTTTTTGCGTGAAAATGAGTTTGAAGGAATGACTTTTACAGAAAGATCACAGAAGTTATTTACGATGGGATTACTTGGAAATACACTTTTGCTCTTTAGTTTCCTTACTAACAGGTAAATCTCAGAAATAGCATTTGATTAAATACCGACCAGCTATGTAAATAAATTGATCAATTTCACCAAGATTCACAACAGCTCATTTCACGCATTCACCATGACCCATAGGGGGAAAAAAGAAAAATGCTTTGCACTTTGTTGCTTTTTAGCAGACGATAGCTTCTGGTGTTTTTACCATCATTGTGCAAAAAACTTCTTTTTTTTTGCTCTAAAATTTGCAAATAAAAAGTTTTCACACACAAGCTTGGTTACGTACCATGCCCGCGGGGCCTGAGAACCAACTTCCCCACTTTGTATGGCCTTACCATGATTAAGGGCTGTTTCTTTCCCGATAATGCCTTAAAATTGTTCGTATTATTCATCTCGGTGACAAATGTTCTGTGGGCTTCTGAACTGCTAGTCTGTAATTGTAAATTATCAAATATCCTTGTGACTGTTCTCCAGGTCAGTGTCGGGTGCTGTTGGTGCCAGGATCCAGAACCCACATGTTACTACCCCAGTCACAGACTCCCAGCAGCAGTCTGATGATGATAATATGCTGGAGTCTGACACCACAGATACAGAGTCTCACACATCCAGCCTTGGGCCTTGGGGAGATGACCCTGAGATACAGGAGAAAGTCAGGTACATATATCTCTTACCCCCTCTGCCTCTGGTACTAAGGTACCAAGATATGGAAAAGGACAGTCCTGAGATGGAACTCTCTAACTGCAAAAGGCACAAAAATGATGATGTTATGCTGAGGTTAGGCAATGAACAGTAGATGAACATTGCCAATGCTGCAGGGTTCTGCCCAGAAATTATTTAGTGCCGGGCACCAGAGGGAGTGAAGCGACCGAGGTGGGGGGGGGGGGAGTCAGGGAGTACAGTCATTTTCCCCCCCTGTCATGTTCCCCCCCTGTCACATTCCCCCCCTGTCATTTTCCCCCCCTGTCATGTTCCCCCCCTGAACATATTCCCCCCCTGTCATATTCCCCCCTTATATTTACTTGTCCATATAGCTGTTGTGGGTTAAATATTTAGGTAATTTTTTCTTCCAGTAAAATAATGCCAATTTTTATTTATCATAAACTGGTACAGGAAAAGACAAATGTTGTTTTTTAATGTAATTCCATCAATAAATTATTTTTGATTGATTAAAATTGCAGTTTAAGGGCTGCTTCCCGTACGGATTTTGCAGCCCATCAACTCAATGTTTTATTTTAATTACACGTTACATTTCTTAGTTTGTTAAAGATATTTACAAGCGCTGTATTATCAAATAAACAAATAAATAAGTAAACAAATATATAAATAAATAAATAAGTAAATAATAATAAATGGGCGGATGGAGATATAAATAGAATAGAATAATTGTCTATGTACAGGTTCATCGGTTGATTTTTGATTAGGTTATATTGGTATGTGTTCTTTGTACATTGTAGTCACGTTGGTGATTCCTTGTGCCATTCAAATAATTCTGTTACTTTTATTGGTTGGTAAAATTTGTGTCTATCTAAGACTACTTAAAGATATATCTGTGAAGAAAATAATTTATTGATGGAATTACATTAAAAAAACAACATTTGTCTTTTCCTGTACCAGTTTATGATAAATAAAAATTGGCATTATTTTACTGGAAGAAAAAATTACCTAAATATTTAACCCACAACAGCTATATGGACAAGTAAATATAAGGGGGGGGAATATGACAGGGGGGGATATGTCCAGGGGGGGAACATGACATGGGGGGGAAAATGACAGGGGGGGAATGTGACAGGGGGGGAACATGACAGGGGGGGAAAATGACCTACATTCGGGAGTCAGAGAGGGGGTTACTCTCGGCCTTGGCCATTTTTACTCCTCAGCCCTTCGGGCTCAGGAGTATTGTTGTGGCCCTGGGGATGTGTCTGTCCGTCTGTCCGAGCCGTATCTCGATAACTATTGCAAGGAAGTTCATGAAACTTACAGGTTATGATCCTTTTATTTTTTACTTGTGCGTTTGACATGTTTGAGACTTTCAGGTCTAACCGGTCATTAATTATTTTTTTACAATTTTTTTTATTTTTCTACCATTTTCCAGGCTTCTAAAAACAGATCTACAAGTATGCATACATTAGCCCTACTTTTGTACTGATTTACATACTCTACTAGCATGTAGCCAATCAAGAGCTCCATAGTAAAGTCGTATGTCAGCCATTGGTTCAGTGTAGTGAATGACTGGTCATTGGTTCCTGCATATTCAGCAGTACGGTATTGCCAGTCAGGGCCGTATCCAGAGCCAAATTACTTCCGCAAAACGTACAGGCGCCCAAAATAAAATCCGCCCAAAATAGCAAATGTAAAAATTAAGAAAACCCGTTTTCTTTGATTAATAATAATAATAAAACTTTATTTCAAGAGGGTAAAGTACAAATGTACGCTCAGTCAACAAACAATGCTGATCTTCCCTGAGGCCCTCACACACAAAACATCCACACATCATTCATATCACACTCAAATGGAAGCAAAAAGGATTACAGTTATATGAACAATAGAAAACTATATACTTATACAATTTGGTATGCATCACTGTGAACGCAATACAGGCAAAGGAGCATAATTATGCAATCTAGGGATTAAGAAGATAATTGTTGCACAAACAAGGTTTTAAAGCTCTGAACAGAGGAAGCATTTTGTGTATTGGCTGGCAGGGAATTCCACAGGACCGGTCCTGAATATAATAGGCTTTTCTTAAACAGCTCAGTTAATGGGGGAAGGGAACTTTGAGAATGTTTGTAGCAGAAGAGCTCAGAGTTCTTTGACCAATGTTATCAGTGAATAGATCTTTCATGTAATCTGGGTAATACCCATTGAGTGATTTGTATACAGTTACACCTTTATTGAGTTTAACCAAATTTAATACTGTTTGCCACTGTAGCATGTTAAAAAGTTGAGCAGAAGGAGTATGTTTTGTTTTGTCTAAGATCAAACGTGCTGCAGTCTTTTGCAGTTTATGTATCCTGTTCAGTAGTTGGTTTGAGCAATTACCCCAGATACTGATACAGTTATTAATATGGGGGATATGTATCCATTGTAGAATAAAAGTCGCATATTCTGTGGGATTAGACTCTTATGCTTCCTCAGAACAGATAGTAATCTAGAAACAGTAGTACAAATATGATCTACATGAGATTGCCAAGACAGAGTTTTATCTAAATGTAGACCAAGCAATTTTTGATGGTCAACTCTTTCAATAAGGGTGCCATTGATTGTGACATTGAAAGATTCCTTATCACATTGCTTTAACTTTTGGGATGACCCTATTAACATTGCTTTATTATGTCTCCCCCAACTATGTTGGGGGGAGACATCTAGTGTTTGTGCTGTCTGTCTGTCTGTCTGTCTGGATGGATGGATGTCTGTCTGTCTGGATGGATGTCTGTCCGTCCCCTTGCCTTGTCTGCAAGATATCTTGAGAACTACTGGATGGAATTTCACCAAACTTGGATGGAAGCTTCATTGGGATAGCCACCTCATTTGATTAGGTTTTGGTGCGTGTGCGTGCATTCATCCGTGTCCGGTGTCCGTCCGTCCATCTACTTGTACATGTATATACAGGCCTTGTCTGCAAGATATCTTGAGAACTACTGGATGGAATTTCACCAAACTTGGATGGTAGCTTCAGTGGGATAACCCCCTCATTTGATTAGGTTTTGGTTCGTGTGCGTGCATTCATCCGTGTCCGGTGTCCGTCCGTCCGTCCATCTACTTGTACATGTATATACAGGCCTTGTCTGCAAGATATCTTGAGAACTACTGGACAGAATTTCACCCCACTTGGATGGAAGCTTTAGTGGGATAGCCCCCTCATTTGATTAGATTTTGGTGTGTGTGCGTGCATTCATCCATGTCCGGTGTCCGTCCGTCCGTCCATCTACTTGTACATGTATATACAGGGCTTGTCTGCAAGATATCTGGAGAACTACTGGACAGAATTTCACCAAACTTGGATGGAAGCTTCATTGGGATAGCCTCATTTGATTAGGTTTTGGTGTATGTGGGTGCATTCATCCGTGTCCGGTGTCCGTCCGTCCATCTACTTGTACATGTATATACAGGGCTTACCTGCAAGATATCTGGAGAACTACTAGATGGAATTTCACCAAACTTGGATGAAAGCTTCATTGGGATAGCCCCCTCATTTGACTAGGTTTTGGTTTGTGTGCATGCGTTCATCCGTGTCCGTCCGTCCGTCCATCTACTTGTACATGTATATACAGGCCTTGTCTGCAAGATATCTTGAGAACTACTGGACGGAATTTCACCACACTTGGATGGAAGCTTCAGTGGGATAGCCCCCCTCATTTGATTATGTTTTGGTGTGTGTGCGTGCATTCGTCCATGTCCGGTGTCCGTCCATCTACTTGTACATGTATATACAGGGCTTGTCTGCAAGATATCTGGAGAACTACTGGACAGAATTTCACCAAACTTGGATGGAAGCTTCATTGGGATAGCCCCCTCATTTGATTAGGTTTTGGTGTATGCGTGCATTCATCCGTGTCCGGTGTCCGTCTGTCCATCCATCTACTTGTACATGTATGTACAGGCCTTGTCTGCAAGATATCTTGAGAACTACTGGACGGAATCTCACTCCACTTGGATGGAAGCTACAGTGGGATAGCCCCCTCATTTGATTAGGTTTTGGTGTGTGTGTGTGCATTCATCCATGTCCGGTGTCCGTCCATCTACTTGTACATGTATATACAGGGCTTGTCTGCAAGATATCTGGAGAACTACTGGACAGAATTTCACCAAACTTGGATGGAAGCTTCATTGGGATAGCCCCCTCATTTGACTAGGTTTTGGTGTGTGTGCATGCGTTCGTCCGGTGTCCGTCCGTCCGTCCATCTGCTTGTACATGTATATACAGGCTTTGTCTGCAAGATATCTTGAGAACTATTGGATGGAATTTCACCAAACTTGGATGGAAGCTTCATTGGGGTAGCCCCCGCATTTTATCAGGTTTTAGTGAATGTGTGCATGCATTCATCCGTGTCCGGTGTCCGTCCAACCGTTCATCTACTTGTACATGTATATACAATGAAAATCGCTTCTTTGCAATTAATATTTTTAGATACGCAGCTTTGTTTAAGATACTTATTGCTACATTCATTTTATAGCACTTTCCCTTAAATTATGTGCCCATTCAAGGCAAGGTGGGAGGTTGGGGGAGACGTATGTTTTTGCTCAAAAAAACAACCAGCATAGGCTTCATGCCGCAGCGGCAACTCAAGGGTCAAAGCGGAACCTCTAGTTTTACTTGGATTAATAATCATTTTGTTTTCAGAGCACCATGTTTTTGCCTTAATCCTATTTTTGTTAACTTTTGCTTCAAGTACTTTTAATGATTTTGAAGATGTGTGAATAGTGGTGTCATCAGCATATGTCTCAACGTCACAATCACTAATGTGCAAAACAAAATCATTGAGAAACAAAATAAACAGTAGCGGACCAAGTATGGACCCTTGGGGTACACCAGTTTTAACAGTCAATGGCTCAGATAAAGTCTTACCAAGTGATACACATTGAAATCGAGAATTCAAGTAAGACGACATCCATTTTAGTGCTTTTTTATCAAAACCATAAATCTTAAGCTTTTTTAACAGGAGGTTGTGATCTATCAGATCGAATGCTTTTCGGAAGTCAATCATGACTGAACCAACAATTTCTTCATTGTCAAGTGCATGTAGCCATTTTTCAGTGAGTCTTGTTAAAGCAGTGAAACAGGAGTGCTGAGGCCTGAAACCTGATTGGGAGTCACTGGGCAAATCATGGGATGTTATATACGTATATAACCAGTCATGCACATGTCTTTCTAGAATTTTAGAGAGTATTGGTAAAATTGATACAGGACGGTAATTCTCAGCTTTGTTTATAGACCCATTTTTGTGAAGCGGATATACTTTAGATTTTTTCCAGTTGTTTGGGAATATGCCAGTAGAAATGCTTAGGTTTAGTATTTTTGTCACATGTGGGGTGATTACACCTGCACACATTTTCAGGAATTTTGGACTCGAGGTATCCAGACCTGTACTTTTAGTGATATCAAGTGTAGCTAAGTAGCTGAAAACATAGTTTTCTGATACTGGTGGGATGGAAAATGTATTTCCTGGGGGTAGTTTTCCAGAAACAAAGTCTTGCAGTTTTTTCAAAGAAGGTGATGGATCAAAGTTGTTATTTGGTAATAGCCTTTCAGCAGAATCTATGAAAAATCTGTTGAATTCATTAGCAATATCCTAGGGATCTGTGTACAGTTTCTTGTCATCTATTATTGAAGTGGGTGAGGATTGTGTAGGTTTGGGATTGAATTTTTTAATGATTTTCCAGGGGTTATTGTTTTTGCTGTCCTGAATTAGAGTTTTGAAGTAGTCTTGCTTTGCTTTGTGTATAAGGCTATTTACGGAGTTTTTTGACCGTTTGTTAAAGCTGCCATTGCTATGTTTGGATGACTTATCTCTTTCTTTCATTGCGTGAAGAATTTCCTCATTCAACCATTCAGGCTGTTTCACACGTTTCACTCGTTTTTACCCCTCGGGCAGATTCTGCCCGAGCGGTATTGTCGTTGCCTCCGTCGTCTGTCCGTCCGTCTGTCGTACCGTCCGTCCATCCGTCCGTCTGTCCATCATATCATTGTAAACACATTATCTCAAAAAGTCCTTCACTTACAACAATGAAACTTCATACAGTTGTTTAATACAGCCAGTACCAGAAGCCTATTGAAAGTCGGTGCCATTGGATGTGTTTTTCAGGAGTTATGCCCCTTTATACATGTCTGTCTGTTTTTATCCTTGTAAACACATTATCTCAAAAAGTCCTTCACTCACAACAATGAAACTTCATACAGTTGTTTAATGCAGCTAGTACCAGAAGCCTATTCAAAGTCGGTGTAATCGGATGTGTTTTTCAGGAGTTGTGCCCCTTTATACATGTCTGTTGGTCCATATCCTTGTAAACACATTATCTCAAAAAGTCCTTCACTCACAACAATGAAACTTCATACAGTTGTTTAATACAACCAGTACCAGAAGCCTATTGAAAGTCGGTGCCCATCTCTCGTGCAAACTGTTATCCTTGGTGACTTTAATATAGACTTGTTAAATGACTCCACAGACAAGAGAAAACTTCTAGACTTTTTTGAGACTTACAATCTACAAGAACGTATCCACCCGTTGCCCACCACAGACCTCCACACTACCATAGACCACATCTACAGTAACGCCCCCAATACATCAAGTGGAGTGTTGGAGAGTTACTTCTCCTACCACAAACCTGTGTGGATTGCTGTGAATAGACAGTAATCGTTCGACTACATCTACTATAGGTAATCACTGCTCTATTGCTATATTGTTTTGTCTGTCTATGATCTATATCATACAGGTAAAATTATGCCCACCCCAAATATGTGAGTTGTTGGGGTCAGAAACATTATTTCCACAATTGCTCTGGGCCCGGCCTGAGGGGTCCTGATGGCGACAGCCTACATGTTGCTTAATAGGAGCATGTTGTTCAAGGATTTTGAGAAAGGATGTGGACCAGGTGTCAAGCGCCTCATCCGGAGTAGTACACTCATACAAAGATGTCCAGTTCTCAGCTAAAAGATCATTGCGGAAACAATTTGGATCAAAATTATTCATTGCCCTGTATGTCATCAATTTGTGAGAGTGAGTTTTAGACTTGTGGTTGCATTTTCGGGAGATGAAAATGGCTTTATGATCACTAAGAGAAAGGTCTAGCACATCGTTGTAAAAAATATGTTCAGGGTTAGTAGTGTATACATGATCGATTAGTGTAGAGGTATTGTTGGTTATTCTTGTGGGCTTGTGGGCATTAAATCTCACTCACTCACTCACTCACTCACTCACTCACTCACTCACTCATTCACTCACTCACTCACTCACTCACTATATTAGCCCTGTTATTTGAAGAAAGGATCAATCTGCTTCATACCTTCGTAGATATTTTGTTAATATGCCAGTTATCACTGGTCAGTTATCACTGGTTAAAAATTGTTCCCATATATAAGCATCTGGAGATGAAGACTCGACTTCATTATCTATGCAGTAATTTTCTGATTGATGGTCATCGAATCATCCACATGATCTGGCAATTATTGAATATAGACTCGGTCACCATTTAATCTTTAGACACAAACCGTTTTCTTCAGACACTACTCCGAGCATTTCCACAAAGTGGATGCTCTTATTTTTCATGAGAAACGGATACGCTGCCGCCGCAACTTTAAACATGAATATCTCTGAAACCGTTTCTCATCATAGTCGTCTTCCAGATCAATCAACCGAAATTTGCATATGTTACAAAAGCCTCTTGCTTCAACAGTAACTTAAAACCATGCCATATCGGCTGAACTGGTGAAACATCCACCATTTCCAAGCTCTGACATACCGCATCACTGTCTGAATATGGGTACAATATGACACAGTGATAGATCACACAGCCAGTGGAGGTTCCTGATTTATGTTGAATGTCGTTGCCGAAATACTATTAGCAGCATTTTACAACAACAATTTGCTGACTTTCAGTGAAAAATTATCGTGAAAGGTATTCATTTTTAGACGGATTGCGAAGCAATAGCTGTCCTATGATTTGATATCTGGCTGGTTGGCTGTCCGTCGTCAACATTCCAGGATACAAGTTCTGTGTTCACGGTTTGGTAAAAGTTTGAGCTCTACCATGTATCGCGCAACTAAGCTTCCCAGTCCCCATATACTGATATTTTCAAATACCATACCAGATGCTGCACTAATTCACTGCACCCGGGTGGTATAATCCCCTTGGAACAGAGCCCTACCCTCTATCTCCAAAACTAAGCCTCACCCCACCCCATATGCTAATATTTCCAGATACCATACCAGATGCTGCATTCATTCACTACTCCCTGGGGGATATACCCCCCTCTCCCCCAACCTCGGAACAGAGACCCACTCTCTATCTCCGAAACTAAGCCTCGCCCGACCCCATATGCTGATATTTTCAGATACCATACCAGATGCTGCATTGACTGCACTCATCCGCTACACCCTGGGGGTATATCCACCTCCCACCCCCACCCCCGGTACATAGCTCCACCCTCTACTGAACCAATGTTAGTTTTGAATTTCATGTCGCTTCAAATGAAGGACAACATTTCCTTCTATTTTGGTATCAAACTATTCTATTCGACATCATTTGATTTACCCTAAAGCTTTTGCATGAACCATATTTTATTTCAGAAGTATAATATGAAATAACTGGCGGGGGAATCCCCGCAGTCCATTCCCCCGCAGTAGTGAATCCCTGTTAGTTTTGAATTTCGTGTCGCCTTAAATGAAGGATTTTTTCCTTCACTTTTGCTATTAAATCATTCCATCCCACATCATATGCTTTACGGACATCCAATAAATATTAGCAATATTTTTTAAAGCTAGGATAAAATTAAAATACATCTTATTTTGAATGGCCGATTTTCATTAAAACGAATTTTATTGTATCTTGATATAACTCTTCATACAGCTAGGTCACATCATTAAACTAACAAACCAGCACACATGATTACCTGTACCAAACTTAAAATAAATGTACACCAAGAACATGCTACATACATGTATATGTATTCATCAGGTATACAACATGAGATGTACAAGCTTAATTTTGGTATTATTTAATCACTATTATTCCCTGGTCAGCCCATAATGCCTCTTCTGCACCTTACCCATAGAGTACACTTAACATGAGCAAACTTTAAACATGATGACAAAGGCCAGCAGGCAGACTGTTTGATGGCTTTATGTAACACTGAGTGGATTTGAATTGTTGGCTGACAGCAGGCAGTCTTTAAACTTCAGTTAACACTAACTTCATTTCAAATGCTGCTACATTCTCTGATCGCCTTTTCAATCCGGCCATTTGGTTTCATTGAACACTTGTTGTTGTTTGGCATTTTTATTTGCCAGCATTGTGTCAGATAGAATACAACAATCAGGAATGAAACAAGAGCCCAAGGGGCTTCAATACACGCCCGTATATCTGGAATTACACTGGTCCGAATTTCAAGGTTGTTTAATGGCCTTGATCCCAATTGGTAGCTAGCAATCCAGAGAACGGTCTACGATTTTGTGCTTCTGAGAATGTAACATATTTCACATCTTATACTGAATGATAAACTAAAATGGTCTTAACTCTTGGTAACTAGGTGACCTTGAAACAAGAGCCGAGAGCTCACATATCCCACACTGAAATCGACAATAGTCAAACACAAGAAAATAGTAGTTTCCCTTTAAATGAATTCCTTTCAGGTGAGAAAATTGTTCATGAAAGAAGAAAAATGTGAAGAAAGTGATGAAGTAAATATTTGTTCTTGAGTTAATAAACAGGTATAAAGTTCATAAAAGACCCCTCTCCTCGTTAAATTAGTAAATGTACGTTTTCTATTTCACAACAGTTTAACTGAATGTAGCTGTTTCTTACATGTATCGAACATGGGAGACAACTCCACAGGACAAATGCCATATACATGTAGGGGAGACAACTCTAAATATTCCAACCTAATGCATATAGTTAGCTAAACTTGATTCAATTTTGGGGGACTGTGACCTTGACCTTTGACAAATTGATCTCAAAATGTATATGGCTCCTCTTTGCCATGCGAGTAAGGTATACTCAAAGTTTGGTATCGCATGGACAACAAATGTTAATGGATGACTGGACAGAACGCAATATCGCATTGCATGACCTCCTCTTCGACAGGCATATGAAAATGTTTCTTTTAATTATTTCTTGATTTTGGACAATGACCTTGACCTTTGACCCACATTTTGGTATGTAAACACATCGTGTCCCTTGATGTATCTACTGCCACCTAAACAAAGTTATTTTTAATGATTTCCTGATTTTGGGGTCACAGTGACCTTTGACCTTGACCTGAATTTTGGTACATGGCACATCGTCTTCCCTCAGTGTATCAATGGACACAAAAAATCATGATTTTTAACAATTTCATAATTTTGGGGGTCACAGTGACCTTGACCTTCGGCCTTGACCTACATTTTGGTACGTGACACATCATGTCCCCCTAATGTATCTACTGACGCAAAAAAGTAATTTTTAAAAATTTCTTGATTCTGGGTCACAGTGACCTTGACTATTAACCTTGACCTAAATTTTGGTACATGACAAATTCTTCTCCCCTTAATATTTCAATGGACACAAAAAAATCTTTTTTAAGAATTTCATGATTTTGGGGTCACAGTGACCTTGACCTTTGACATTGACCTACATTTTGTCCCCCTAATGTATGTACCGACACAAAAAAAAAGTTATTTTTAATAATTTCCTAATTTTGGATTCGCAGTGACCTTTGACCTTCGCCCTAATGTTTGGTATGCAACACTTCATTTCCCCCTATTGAATCCACTCACAAAACATTTGAAATTTTTAATGATTTCCTGATTTTTCGGTCACACTGACCTTTGATCTCGACCTACATTTGGTATGCAAGATATCGTTCCCCCTAGGGCATCCACTCACCAAAAATTAGAACTGTAGATAGAATATGAATGATCAATGATTTCCTGATTTTTAGGCAACAGTGACCTTTGACCTCTGAACTCGACCTCAATTTCGGTACGCGACACATCGTCTCCACCTGATGTATCCACTCACAAAAAATTGCAACTGTGGATAGAAAACATTCAGAGATATAGACTGAACACTAACACGAACACGATTTCCTGTTTTTCAGGCCAGTGACCTTTGACCTCTGACCTCGACCTTCATTTTTGTACGCGATACATCTTCTCCCCGTAGGGTATCCACTCACCAAAAATTGGAACTGTAAATAGATATAGACCGGACACGGGGGACGGACAGACGGACGGAAACCGCCATCACATAATACGTCCGCCTTTTTGGCGGGCGTATAAAAAGTGTTGAAATCTTTATGTTCAAACTTTCATAAAGTGGCAATTTGAAATTTTTATTCTGATATTCAATTTTTTACCCCTCGGGCAGAATGAGCGGTATTGTCGTTGCCTCCGTCGTCCGTCCGTCCGTCTGTCCATCATATCATTGTAAACACATTATCTCAAAAAGTCCTTCACTTACAACAATGAAACTTCATACAGTTGTTTAATACAGCCAGTACCAGAAGCCTATTGAAAGTCGGTGCCATTGGATGTGTTTTTCAGGAGTTATGCCCCTTTATACATGTCTGGCTGTTTTTACCTGCGGCACGCAGGTCTACGGGAGGCTCGCGTTGTTGTTCTTCTTCTTGTTGTTGTTGTTCTTGTTCTTGTGACTTTTTGAAATGCGCATGCGCTAAGAGAGTGTGATCTCTGCCACACTTTTCTTTTCAACCTCCGATCTCACATGACACCACTGTCTTCAAGCGCGTTTGAATTCATTTGCAAATATATTCGGTGGAATGAATTATTGCTTCGTTGATTTCCGTTCAGACTTCAATTCTCTTACGTCAGTCGCTTAAAAGCTGTCGGTCGTCACATCAGTCACTGTCTTCAGATATTACCATTTTCATTGAACAGTATGCAGATGTCTACACAATTTAAGATCCTTGGATTTCTTATATACCAAAGAAGATGAGCCGCAACCTTGTCGATGGTTCAGCTAATTTGCATACAGTCCCAGGCGACTGTCTTAGAAAGTAGAAAAATAAGTTCACTACTTCTAGTAATCATTTTATCTACCCAATCTAGATAAAACACAAATTGGCGAAGAAGCATAACAATTAACGCATTATCATTATGATTAACATTGAATAATACTTGGTATCAAATTATAGATCATGCATCATAAAAACAAACGCAACAATTACGTTTCAGAAGTAAGCGGAACAACTCAGCAACTTTCACCGAATAAAGATGTTTAACTTTACCCCCAAGCAATTCGCATATATGGAAATATGTTTTGAAAGAAAGAATAACTTAACCCTCTGTGGGAATCGAAACAATGCCCCTCCAATCCCTGGACTTGCACTTAATGTCTTAGCTATACCGACTCATTGATAATACTCAAAACTGACTTTATGCGCAAACGGTTTTATAATACATAAATGACTATGTAGTATTTAATGAGTCCGACAACCCTATGCGCGAACAGTACATCATAGTTGTGCAGTTATATTGTGTACTTTCGGTTACAAGCATGAAATTTGGCACATAGCTATTTCGAATGATCCTCTTTCGGAACACAGTCCCTCTATCCTCATTCTCGCAAGCTAGGGCTTTGCTTCGCTGACATTGATGTACTCGTCCTCTTCCGCACTCATAATCCCTTTAGAATTGCATTAATCACTTCCGTAAAATCAATACTTGTGTGTATCAGCAGACAATGGGCAGAAACATGTTGCATTTGACATCATTCTCTCAAGTCAGAGCCCATTTCTGCTAGAACTTACTGGTTCTACACTTCACAATTTACGTTACTTTGTCAATCAGTTTTACGAATGAAATTACGTAATATATTAGCAGATACTGACCATAAAAGCGATCTATTTGACCTCGTTGTCAATGTCTTAGCTATACCGACTCATTGATAATACTCAAAACTGACTTTATGCGCAAACGGTTTTATAATACATAAATGACTATGTAGTACTTAATGAGTCCGACAACCCTATGCGCGAACAGTACATCATAGTTATATTGTGTACTTTCGGTTACAAGCATGAAATTTTGCACATAGCTATTTCGAATGATCCTCTTTCGGAACACAGTCCCTCTATCCTCATTCTCGCAAGCCAGGGCCTTGCTTCGCTGGTATTGATGTTCTCGTCCTCTTCCGCACCCATAATCCCTTTAGAATTGCATTAATCACTTCCGTAAAATCAATACTTATGTGTATCAGCAGACAACGGGCAGAAACATGTTGCATTTGACATCATTCTCTCAAGTCAGAGCCCATTTCTGCTAGAACTTACTGGTTCTACACTTCACAATTTACGTTACTTTGTCAATCAGTTTTACGAATGAAATTACGTCATATATTAGCAGATACTGACCATAAAAGCGATCTATTTGACCTCGTTGTCAAAAGCTAGGACCTTGATTTCCTTGAGAGTTTTTTAAATTTATTTTGATACTTAGATACCTTTCATATTGACTTGGAAGTCATTTTCGCGAATGCAATAATTTGATGTACCAAAAGATAATAACGAGAATTCGACATGATTCTCTTATACACACAGACCTTGTTTAGTGAACTAATCCTGAAATTTCGCACTTAAATCACCTCCCGAATGACTTAATGACAAACATATTCGCGAATTGATTATAGGGCGATATCCATAGATACTGACAAGAAATGTTTCTTATTTGCAGAATTTGACTTAAAAAAAAAAAATTAATAAAATTATCAACCTTCGAAAAGGCTTGACCAAACATGTCGGATGAGGTGATATCTCCTAAGGATGAAATAGGTAATCATTTGTATAGAAGGAGCAAACCATGTATTGATATTGGCTTGCTGCATGGAAAAGAGTGTCAAGGTACCGTATTTAGTTTGCAGATGATAACGCACATAAATGCAGAAACTTAATTTATTATTCTAATCGAATATCAAGACTGTCACAGGCCTCAATTTGAATCGTGAAAAATGCCATTATGCCTCTTGAACAGTTCGATAAAGCCTTCAACCCCATTCCATAGTTTCACAGATCAAAGTGATAGACCTGATAATAAATTCATTGAAAATTAACTTTGACGGAAATATAAATTTTCCATTTTGCTCGGCAAAGTAAGCGGGAAGGGAGACTGAAGAGCATAGATGTTCGCGCTATGACTAAATCCTTGAAATTTGTTTGGATTTCCAAATATTTGAAAGCCTTTTTGATTTGCAAAAATCAACGGCTGAACTGAATGTTTTGAAACTTGGAATTCACGATACTTGTACCAAGACATTGCCAAAGCGATTATTGTGACTTCGTCTGTCAATTCAGTATAGACGGCACGGACCAGTCAACATCGTCGGATTTTGAACGAGGAAAGCGAATATATATATATTGTGTCAAACCTATTAGTCAATTCCTACAATTGTGGGTTAGAAGTTGAAAATTACTTCCCTTGGCATGAAAACACTTGCAGATGGCGCTTTTTTTCTACAATTACCACTACCTCCGCTGATATGTCTTTCACTGTATTATTGCCACTGCCGCAGGTTTTGACTACAATGTAGTCATTTCTCACTTGTTATCCTTGTAAACACATTATCTCAAAAAGTCCTTCACTCACAACAATGAAACTCAATACAGTTGTTTAATGCAGCTAGTACCAGAAGCCTATTGAAAGTCGGTGTAATCGGATGTGTTTTTCAGGAGTTATGCCCCTTTATACATGTCTGTTGGTCCAT